>JADLZN010007381.1:0-48855 GCA_018155175.1 Sinocyclocheilus anophthalmus | reverse complement strand
CTTTCAATGAATATTAACTGGCCCTCATTTCTTTATAAAGAAATCACACAAAAGGTTTTGTTAACTTGTTTAAATCATTTATTTTCATAAAAGATTAAGATGACAGGGTGGACAACAAAATGACTGGGTGGACCTTGGCATGACAGGGTGGACAAATGCATTAATGGGTGAAGATAAAAAACAGGAACAACAAGAAACCCTTAAGTAATATTAATAATGATTTCAGAAATATATATTCTACACTGCAATTGTAAATTGATTTAAAAGGGCATTTTTACATTTATAAGGCCATTTTTTCTTACCTTATTAGATGTATGCATGATATTTTGTCAAATTCTTACATTTTAATAAATAATTTAAATTAGAATAGTAAGACACTATGGGGCTGTTCCAAAATCAAATGAAATCATTATATATATATAAATATAAATTATAAGAGACTATATATATATATATCTCACACCACTACACCCGAACTGAACAAAATTATTAACGCAACACTTTTGTTTTTGCCCCATATTTTTCATGAGCTGAACTCAAAGATCTAAGACGTTTTCTATGTACACAAAAGGCCTATTTCTCCTAAATATTGTTCACAAATCTGTCTAAATCTTGTGTTAGTGAGCACTTCTCCTTTGCAAAGATAATCCATCCACCTCACAGGTGCTGCATATCAAGATGCTGATTAGACAGCATGATTATTGCACAGGTGTGTCTTAGGTTGGCCACAATAAATGGCCACTCTAAAATGTGCAGTTTTACAATGCAGTTGCACAATGCCACAGATGTCGCAAGTTGTGAGGGAGCGTGCAATTGGCATGCTGAATGCAGGAATGTCAACCAGAGCTGTTGCCCATGAATTGAATGTCCATCTTCGGGGTTCGCTACCATAGCCGTCTCCAAAGGCGGTTCAGAGAATTTGGCAGTACATCCAACCGGTCCTCACAATCGCAGACCACGTGTAACCACACCAGCCCATTACCTCCACATCCAGCATCTTCACCTCCTAGATCGTCTGAGACCAGCCACCCGGATAGCTGCTGCAACATTCGGTTTGCATAACCAAAGAATTTCTGACAAACTGTCAGAAACCGTCTCATGGAAGCTCATCTGCATGCTCGTAGTCCTCATCGGGGTCTCGACCTGACTACAGTTCGTCGACATAACCGACTTGAGTGGGCAAATGCTCAAAATCGATGGCGTCTCGCACTTTGGAGAGGTGTTCTCTTCACAGATGAATCCTGATTTTCACTGTACATGCAGATGGCAGACGGCGTGTATGGCGTCGTGTGGGTGAGCGGTTTGCTGATTTCAATGTTGTGGATCGAGTGGCCCATAGTGGAGGTGTGGTTATGGTATGGGCAGGCGTATGTTGTGGACAACGAACACAGGTGCATTTTGTTGATGGCTTTTTTGAATGCACAGAGATACCGTGACAAGATCCTGAGACCCATTGTTGTGCCCTCAATCAATGTCAAGTCTGCTTTATTGTCAAATTTTGAATACAAAATTCTTCCACATGTACAATACATGCGTACAGAGAATTGAAATTGCGTTACTCTCAGACCTTTGGTGCATACAGATAACACTACAGTAGAGCATAAAATACAGATAGATACAGATTAAATATAAAATAAAATAAAATACAACTATACAAATAAGGTAAAAAAATAAAGATAAATAGCAGCAACAAGCTCATGGCACGAGTGGCCAACCAGTGAAGTAACAAACATGGCAGAAATGAACGGAGTGCAAAAGAGCTTATTCATCGATTAAGTGACAAAAAGCTCGAGAGCAGTTATTTATTAAACTGACTGAAGAGTAGTTGATGAGTCAGCTAGAATGCTGATGCTGAATGCTGATGGGTATAAGCAGACCAATGTTGCTGCACAATGTGACTGGTGCATGGCAATTTTGTTTAGTGGAGGGGGAGGTGCAAGGACCTGGGGGTGGGAGCTTGGGGGGGGGGGGGGGGCCAAGAGGGGGGGGGGGGAAAGTCAAAACGCAGTCTGCTGTCATGATCGGTGCTGTGAGACAGCAACACCAGCGATGAGAACATTTCATGGCTGCATTCTGGCAGGTTTACTGGCCAATCACAAAAGACGGCATTGCACAGCGAACCATAGACACAAATATATCGCGCTAGGTTTATGTACAGAACTGGCATCGCTTTCGTAGTCTTTTTAATGGATAAAATATAGAAATCACCCTAATTTCCAAATAAACCTAACCAGTTGGAAATGAAACGCCGTCCCCCCTCAAAATTCACTCCCCGGACTCCGTCCCCCCCATTTCCGTCCTGGTTATTATTAATAACCTAAAAATAATACAGAACATTCCCTAATGGTTATTTTTAGGTTATTTTTTTGCAACCATAAAATAATGTTCCCAGAACGTTGCATGGTGGTTATTAAATAAGCAAAATAAAATGACTATAATAATCTAAAAATGACTTACACAAAACGTTCCCTAATGGTTATTTTTAACATGGTGGTTATTAAATAAGCAAAATAAAAGGACTGTAATAACCTAAAAATAACTTACAGAAAACGATTATTTTTTTGCAACCATAAAATAACGTTCCCAGAACACTGCAGGGTGGTTGTTTTTAAAATAACCTAATAATAACCTATACAGAATGTTCCCTAATGGTTATTCTCAAGTCATTTTTATAACCCTATAAACAGGGCTGGATTTACCTCTTTTCGTGACATAGGCAAAACTAATTTTTCCCCTATTAATATGATAGGCCTAATATTACCACCCAAGCAAACGAAAATATTTCTTAATCAGTGGAAACCGTTACAGTGTTTTCTATCGTAATAAGCGCTTGCGTTAAGTCAATAAAAATCGAATAGTTCTTAATTTCTTTGAGAACTGAGAAAGACCATTCCATTAAAAGGTGCGGCGACATGACCACATAACCACTTCTGGAGTGCATTATTTCTCTAATAATTTTAAAGGCCTGGAGTCACAATCACACATCAATTGTTCAGATGATTTGTTTCAAGACATTTGACATGTTTCCGTCCTGAAATTTTGTGTGTGTTGAACTAATTCTTTACGCACATCATCCCAAACCTTCCGTTGCAAATTCCAAAACGTCATTTTAGAGCTAATAACAGATGCTTGAATCATTGATATGCAGGCAAACGCAGTTATTAGAGAGAGAGAGAGCGAAAGAGAGAGAGATTAAGTGTGTGTGAATACCTGCGTCTGTGCGTCTCTCAGAAGTGTTCAGCAGCAGCATCTACTAATAGCTAATCTTTAAGTTGAACTGCTTCAAGAACCTCGCTACTTAGAAATGTCATGTAGCTTTTCAGCTGCAAAACTATTTTATTGATAAATTCACGGGGAAGCCGCAGCTCTGACAAGAAGTTTCTGTCCACGTCTCCACGTGTGTGCGCGAGTGCGTGTCTGTAATGTGTGCGTCAGTGAGAGAGAATGGAAGGAAGAAAGCGTGATTTCCTTACATAAAAACGTTGAAGACATGGAAATAGTTTGTCATTTTTACCCTATTGTTTGTTATATTTATTTCCTCAATGTCTTCTGGGGTTTTGGTTCTCATACTGTTTTAGATAGCCCAAAGTATAACAAAAAATATTAATATCTCTCATATCTTGAGCTCCCCCCGGAACCGACGCATAGGCACTTTCCTAGAATGCCTATGCGTAAATCCGGCCCTGTCTGTAAAACTTTCTTTCCAATGAAAACGTTGCAGATGTTTGGAACGTTATTTTATGGTTGCAAAAAAATAACCTAAAAATAACCATTACGTTCTGTATAATTTGTATTTAGGTTGTTTTAAAAATTACCACTCTGCAACGTTCTGGGAACGTTATTTTATGGCTGCAAAAATAACCTAAAAATAACCATTAGGGAAAGTTCTCTATAAGTTAAAATGTTTTTATATAAATAAATACACATAACCATTATTCGTTAGATTAGAATATTTTTTATATATATTTAATATACATTAATTAAATTAACGTTCTCAATCGTTATTTTTTGGTTACTTTAAAAAACCACCAGCAACATTCTGGAACGTTATTTTGATGGTTGCTAAAATAACCATTAGGGAACGTTCTGTATAAGTTATTTTTTAGGTTATTTAATAATAATAACCACCATGCAACGTCCTGGGAACGTTATTTTATGGTTACAAAAAAATATAACCTAAAAAGAACGTTACCCTCAGTTATATTTGGTTCCCCCCAAAAAAATCACCCAACAGGAACCAAAAACTATTTGTTAGGGAACTTTCTGTTTTTTGCTGGGAGAACATGCTGACATATCAACATAAAAACAACACTAGGAAATTTAGCAAATTGTATCTCTATTATTCACCATCATGTCATTCCAAGCCCGAATGACTGTCTGTTAGTTAGTTACGTAGTTAGTTAGTTTGTTTGTTAGCTAGTCAGTAAATATATGTTTGGAGTGTTATGAGGGTGAGAAAAAGACACCATTCCTCTTTGAGTGAACTATTCTTTTGAATGAACTATTCTTTTGAAGTCCCCCTGAAATCAAAACTGAAGGTTCTGGCTGTTAGAATAATATAATAAAAATAATATTGGTCATAAGAACATAGCAATGGTCATATCAGGCAGGCATAATTCTTAGAATTGCACAATAGCAGGGTAAATTGGCAAGACTTTGCACAGATATGAGACTGAACATGGTATAAATACACTGGAGGCTGATAAAGTGAAATGGATCTAATAAAAAGTTAAATCCAATAAGAAATGCCAACTTGTTCCTTGCGTACAAAAAAAATAATACAACAAAATATATTAGATATGATGGGCAATAACACTGTTAGAAAACATGGATATCGGCATGCAAAAATTATTAACAGGTTTAGTAGATGCCTATCTCCTCTCTTCATGCAGTGCTGTGGACTTTGGTGAGGTTTCTAGGAATGCAAAACTGAAGTTTCTGGCTGTTAGAATAAATATTTTAGCCTTAAATGGTCATGGAAACCTGTCGTTACAATCTTCCATTTCAATAAGGCAAGAGGCAGAAAGTCTTTTGAAAATGTAATGAATAGTTTTGAATAGTTACCACAGTTTTGAAAAATGCTACTAAAGTGGGCGTGGTAAGCTGTGGAATAGAGGGGAAGAGGGGAAAACCAGACAACACAACAGTGTCTTTGTATTAAGACATTTTTATTTTGCTGTTATTGAGTTAAAAGCATCAAAACTTCCTAAAAACACACTCTGCAATTCAATATTACACACAGCACAGTGAACATTTTGTATGCACACCATACATTACACAAGCACACACACATCCTGTGGTAGCTATGATTTAATGCAACTCCCATCTTATCCAACTCACACACACTAATGTTTTTTTTGTTTTTTTTTTACATCTATAAAGAACATCCATGGTATATAATGGTATATACCCAGCTAACAAATTTTGGTTTCCAGAATGTTCCCAGAACATTAGTTTTTGGTTTCCAGAATGTTCCCAGAACGTTAGTTTTTGGTTCCCAGAACGTAATTTAAGGTTTGTTTTTGGTTAGCCAGGAAAGTTTTCTTAACATTCCCAGAACGTTAGTTTTTGGTTCCCAGAAGGTTATTATAACGTTCCCCTAACCTCTTTACTCTGATATGATCACCCCGCTGTACGTCAGTAATCATCCAGCACACTCAAGACCCAGTGTAGTATAAGCGGCATTTTTATCTATTGTTTAATTAATAAAAATAATCTGAGCACATCAACTATCATATGTAAAATTAAATTAAATTAAATCTGTCCATTACGGGGAACCCAGATTTTACATTTCTTCAGCACCAAATAAAAATTATATCAACACAATGTATGATTTATAAAATATGACATTTATTCACATATATAAAAAAAGAATAAAAATTATTTGACTTAAAGTAGGATATCAGTACCAAGCTAACAATTTTTGGTTCCCAGAATGTTCCCAGAACATTATTTTTTTGTTCCCCAGAATAATTTTTTACATTAAAGTACTGAAAACTATGATACGTTTTAGGCCACGTAAAAAAAAAAAAAAAAAAAAATCTAAGATTTCGAGAATAAAGTCAAAATATTACGAGAATAAAGTCGAAATGTTTCGAGAATTTAAATCGTAGAAATTAAAGTTATAATATTTTGGCCCATATTGAGAGAACAGGGAGAAGTTGCCAGGCTACCGGAATTTATTTTAATATTGTTGTGTACAAGCGACCACATCCTCTTACTTGGATGAGGAAGAGTCAATTTTAAAGACAGCTTTAAAAAAACAGCTTAATATCAAGAATATGATATTTATTAACATACTGAACAGGGACAACTTAACATCAGCTCACACACCCAATCGACATTCCTTTGGGGGGGCGCTGTAGCTCTCTTATTTAACCCTTTTTTAATACACTACAAATATATGTGGGATTACCGTATTGACCCGAATATAAGACGGTTTTTTTCTTGGAAATACATCTGAAAAAACACGGTCGTCTTATATTCAGGGTCTAGACTTTGGCATGTCAATAATAAACCCACAACAATAGGTGGCGCCAAATACGCATAAAACGAGTGTGCCATGAAATACGTAATGTAATGCGTGTTGTAAAGATTGCGAGTAAAAACAAAAGAAAAAGAAAACCTTACAGCTTCATGAGTCGTGATGGTCACGTTAGCCTGATGGGACCAGACTCTCTTTGTGATTTTAAAACGTAAGACGGTACCCAGTTTTGAAGACTACAGTAAGATTTAACTTCTGTTAATAATATTTTGGTAGGCTACTATTTGATGGATAGCCTAAATGTCCTAATTCTGATGGGCTACCTGTTTTTTTTTTTTTTTTAATGGTATATCAAAGAGTGTATATTTTTTTTTATATGATTGTTGGTACGTTTTACCAGTTTTTACCATACTTTCCAAACAAATTAAAATAGGAAAAATATGCAATATGAAAATAATTGAAGACAAAATGTGTTTTACTGAGAAAAAACAAGATTTGGTTTTTAAAAAGCCTTTTCCAAGAGGTACATCTGGAAAAAGGGGGGTCGTCTTATATTCGGGCCAATACGGTATTAGCAGAAATCATACCATGTGTTATACTCGCGGGTACAGTATGCTTGGAAATAATATTTCATGTCTTTGAATGCATTATTTGTAGTGCTCCAGCCACCAATAGCAAATCTTTGTGCTTTGGTTAGGCCCTAGACCTTTACTACAAGTCTCAGCTTTCAAAATCAGTTTTATAGCGAAACACAAATTATGTGTCTTACTGAAAAGGAGGAACCATGATAAGGAGGCGGCAGGTGTTTAGGTAGCTAGCTTGAAGCCAGTGGAGCTGTCAGTAAGAACAGGTCCAGTCTAGTCAAACCAGGTATATGAAAGTTTATTGTACATCCAAGGAGTTTTGGTGCATGTAGATGTATGTGTAGTTTCTATAAAGGGGAACACATATACAGAGTTTTAGTTTACCAATAAACAGTGCTAAATAAGGTACAAGGCAACCATAATGTTCCATCAACTGCACGTTAACTAAAGCACATGCCTAAACAGGAACTAGAGCAAGCATGAACAAACATTTAGGCCAAACTTAAGTCATACAAAATAATATTTAAGCATCAAACAAAGGCACTTACGTGGTCAATTACGCACATGCAGAAAAAACAGAATGAAAGGAGTACAACTCAGTCCTCTGCACAGTACAACCACATGCAACAACGCATAGGCTGTGGACAGGTGCAGCTAATAAAGTCTGTGAGCTAGCTCTAATTGGCTTGAGATTGGGTGGGTGGAGCTTGGGGCTAACAGGGAACTGAACAGGCTAAGGGGGGTGTGGCACTGCTTTGAGGGTGCAGCTTAGGGACACAAAAACTTTACAACAGCCGCCCCCAAATTTGTAGTGCAAATTTGACAATTTACGGAGGATCAGGTAGGGCCGGGAGAGGAACAAGGTGGGCAACGGGCCTTGTGTATGTCCTGTCCTTGAGTTGGACATCAGCAACCCTACAACGGCCATCCTTGCTGGGATGGAGGGAGATGACTTTGCCCACTGACCACTGAGATCAGGGAAGTTGAGGATCAAGAATCAAGACGACAGTGCTAGGTTGCAGGTTAGGATTGTCGGTGTGCCAATTCTGTCTGGACTGAAGAGAGGGGAGGTAATTTCTGATTAAATTAGCCCAAAAATGATCAGAAAGGATTTGACCATTGACGGCGACTGTGCAGCTCAGAGTGTGGATATGTTACGAGAGGAAGGGAAGCATCATGCCGCCCCATCAGCAGCAAATTAGGGGTCACAGGGTCAGGATCAGCAATGTCAGAGGAGACATAGCCTAAGGGCTTGGAATTTAGAATGCCTTCTATTTCAATCATGACTGTGAGTAATACCTCTTCACTTACAGTTTGAGCACCAAGGGTGATCTCCAGGGCAATTTTGATGGAGCGTATTTCGCGCTCCCAGGTTCCACCACAGTGGGGCACGTGTGGAGGATTAAATTGGAAGGAAATCTTCTGCTTGGCCAGAGCTGCCTGAAGGTCAGGGGTTAAGGATTTATAGGATTCCAGTAGCTCTTTATTGCCTCCAATGAAGTTGGTACCTCTGTCAGAGAGCAGCTCAAATGGTTTACCTTTACGAGCAATGAAACGCCGGAGTGCCATCAAGAAGGAATCTGTATTCATGTGACCGAGTAGACCAAGGTGCACGCACCTAGTAGTCAAACATTTAACAATTATTCCCCACCTTTTTTCAGCTTGTCTGCCAATCTTTACAGTGTAGGGCCCGAAGCAATCCATCCCAGTGGAGTAGAATGGAGGTTTGCAAAGGCGGAGGCGGGCTGGAGGAAGATCTGCCATTCGGGGAACAATAGGATGGGCACAGAACTGCTGGCTCTTAGGGCACCTATGCTGATGTTTTCGGACCCCTCAGAATCCAGTACTTTCTTCTTAATTCAGCAAAAAGCCTTTCTGCCCCAGGATGGTGTAGGTGGTCATCATAATCCTTAACTATAAGTTTTGTGATAGGATGTGCCGGGTCCAGGACAACTGGATGAATGGCATCAGGGAGTAGATCACTACTCTGACGTAATCTTCCGCCTACCCGAATGAGCCCTGATGCTGGGTCTAACTCTGGGGCAAGGGAGAGTAAACGGCTTGAAGGTAGAAGGGGCTTTTGGGTTTGTAGGCAGGCCAAATCATCCCTGAATGAATCCATCTGGGCTTGTCTTAGGATTGCGGTCTCTGCATCACAGTCGTTTTCTGCTGATGGAGGATTTGCCGCCCCATGAAGGGAGGTAGCCATGCAGTCAAGGAGGTCTTGGAAGGTGGCAAATTGACTCGGGTCAGGGATGGAGGGGTATGGATTGAGGGATACAGCACCACAGAAATTAGGCTTGCGTAGCTCTACAAGGTCATCAGATTGATCAATATTAGGGTTAGTGAGCCACAGTGCAAGGGGTTGAAACAGGAAGGCAGGTCCTTGGTTCCACCTGCAGGGTCTGCCAAGATCAGACAGCAGTTTTCCTCTGGTTAAGTCATCCGCTGGGTTGTTCTGTGAATCCACATAATGCCATTCCTGGCCTTTAGTGAGCTCCTGAATCTCAGCTACCCTGGTTCTGACAAAGACCTTGTAGCTACAAGAATCAGAGAGAAGCCAATGGAGATCAGTCGTAGAGTCAGTCCACAGAGTAGTCTTTCTGATATAGAGGGTGAGCTCTGTTAGGAGGAGACTAGATAGCTGAGCTCCTATGAGAGCTGCACATAATTCAAATCATGGAATGGATAGCTGTTTTTTGTGAGCAATGCGGGATCTTGCCATGAGGAAGGACACGTACACCTGCTAATGATCTTCTGTACGCATATAATCAACCGCACCATAGGACTGCTCTGATGCATCACAGAAGATGTGAAGGTCATGGGTGGCTGAGGAGGAGTTTATTGACTGAGGTGTGAGGCAGCGAGGCAAAGTGATGGTGGAGAGAGCAGGGAGTTCGCTTTCCCATGAAAGTCAGGCTTCTAGGAGATTATGAGGGAGATTTGGATCATCCCAGTCCTGTGTCTTACCCGATAAATCCTGGACAATAATTTTGGCTCTTGTTGTGTAAGGAAGGATATAGCCGAGAGGATCGTACTGGCTAGCAAGAACTCTGTAAAGATGACGCATACTTGGGGTTGTAGGTTCAATAGCTCTGTGCCTATATCTGAGGTTGTCTGTAAGACAGTTCCAGAGGAGGCCTAGTGTAGACTCTGAGGGATCAAGAGAAGGATGGTGTGATAACCAGAGCTCTATTTGTTCTGACCTGGCTTCAGGAGGTAGGCCACTGATGACTTGAGGATCATTACAGGCCCATTGTCTGATTTCAAAGCCACCAGAGGAGAGGGTAGTGCGCAGACTGTGGAGCAGGTCTTTGGCTTCCTCTGGGGTGGGTAGACTTTGTAAACAGTTATCCACGTAGAAGCAATTGTGTATGGAATGGGTAATGTGCTCATCTGCCTGTGCATATTTGATGATCCTTTGGAGGATGTAAATAGCACAACAAGGGCTTGAGGTCGTGCCAAAGGGGAGAACTTGCCATTCATACACAGTTGGAGGCACTTTGCAGTCCAGGTCACGCCAGAGGAATCGCAGGAGAGGTTTATCCTGAGGTAACCGGCGCACCTGGTGAAACATTGATTTAAATGTCTCCACTGATTGCAGTTTTATGCTGCCTAAAACGGAGCAGAACTCCAAGTAGGGAAGGCCCAAGGATTGGTCCAGGAAGTAACAGCATCAATTAGTTTCCAGATCTCTCTGTTATAGGTTTTCGCTTGTTGTGGGTTTTGAAGGAGTCGCCTTTCACAGCTGCAAAGACTGGACATTACTGCCTCCTTGGGGGCCTTCAGAGGGGCCCAGGGTTCTACACACAGGAGAGGTGCGGCATATCGTAGGATGTCATCAACAGGTGGTCTGATGGTTTTGGTCTCAAGCTGGGGCATTGCCTCTTGATCCTGTTTAGATTGAACCACTGCTTTCATGCTTCTCTGAGGTAGTGCATCCAGCTGCCACAGCTTCCGTACATTGTGGTAGATGTCATCAGGTAGGCATTTAAAGGAGATATAGTGAAAATGAGTGGAGGAAGAGTTGGTGAGATCCCTTGCAGGACCCTGCAGTGTCCAGCCGAGTCGGGTTTTAATTGCAACAGGGGCTCCAGGAGGGCCCAATTTCACTGGTTGTGTTGGGGTAATCAGGTGTGTTTGATCGGCCCCCAAGAGGAATAGGGGTGTGACTTTATTAAGTTGTTTGAGAGAGGAAGCTGACGGAGATGAGGGTAGCGTCGCTGGAGAGATTTCACAGGGTGAGAATGTTCGGACAAGGATAACTGGTCAGCAGTGAAAGCTTGACTGATGACATAGGACTTAGTTGGATGCGCTTTCGGAATGAGGGTGAAGGACACCGTAGCTCCATTAAGAGTCTGAACATCCTGTCTCACAGTTCTCAGCTTCAGGCTCTCAGATTTTCCTTTTAACTGAAGTGTTTGGGCAGCAGGGTGCAGCAGGATTGTTCTTTCAGACCCATCATCCAGTAAGGCATAAGTGTCTAAGGACTTGTTTCCATTTTGCAGGGTCACTTCAACTACCTTCAGTAGTACTTTATTGCAATCACTAGGATGGTCGAGATATAGATTCTGCACTTGCCTTTGGTTAATGTTGCATAGGATGTGTAGGTGTTTCCCGTTGCACTGGCTGCAGCGTCCCTTCAGGTCACATTGAGTTGCAAAGTGATCTCGTGCACATCGCCAACAACGTCTCCGTTCCTTGATCCAGTCAGTTCTCTGGTCTTTGGTGAGCTGGAGGAAATCATCACATTTACTGACATGATGTCCGATAGAGTTGCAATAGGCGCACACTGGACAGCGTTCAGATAAGATGTTGGGGAGAGGCTGACTAACTTTAAGTGGGGCAACTCTGGCTTTAGAGGAGGTCACATGAGGGGCAGTTTTGGCACCATGAAGTATGGTTGTACTTTTTAAATGGGTGAGGAGGTGGAGGCCTCTGCCGTATAGGCTGTAGTGTTCTTTCCCTTCTGGGCTGACAACGGGCTTCTTGTTGTAGCCAGTTGGAAAAATCTAGGAGGTTATAGGAAAGGGGCCCTGATCTCCTCGAACTCAGGCAGGCATCTCCATTATAGCTCGGAGCTCCTTCAAAGCAAGTTGTCCAAGTTGACCATAACGCTCATCTAGGGCCCGTATAGCTTGAGTATAAGGATCTGGGGCATAAACATAAGCCAATACAAGTCTTCTCACCTGGTCTACTTCAGATGATGGGGTCCAGAGAGCATGGAGGTGGTAGGGGGTGGGCGTGCTCTGACTCTCCAGGATCTAACAAATTGGATAGGGCCTTCTTTAGCATCAAGTACTGGCTTTCATCCTCCCTAGTGAGATCAGGGAAAGAAGGACCTTCTACCCTCCTATAACTTGACTGCAGGGGGCCAGTAGAAGGAACTAGCTGACTTATAGGGGAAGCAAATGTCAGGTAGGGAGGCTGCACATTGCTTGCTTGCTGAGCAGAGGAAGACATAACACCAGGAAAGCTCCTATAACTTGACTGCAGGTGGCCAGTAGAATGAACTAGCTGACTTATAGGGGGAGCAGATGTCAGGTATGGAGGCTGCACATTGCTTGCTTGCTGAGCAGAGTAAGACATAACACCAGGCAAGGGTTGACTTGGCAGAGTATAAGCAGGGTACATGGGGTTATACGAGGCTGGTACTTGAGAGGAGGTGACAGGCCACTGACCATGACTAGGGGAATGTGTGAGCTGCGGCCCAGGCTGGGTAAGAGGAGAGTGTCTTACAGGAGGCAAAGGAAGCTGCTGCTGAAGTTGAAGAGGAGAGGGACTGCTCTTAAGTGTACACTGCTGGATTAATCTACCCTGATTTCTTACTTCCTCCATCAGTTGTTGTATGAGTGCAGTCTGAGCATCAGGAACAGGAGCTATTGGAGAAGCATAGGGTAAACAGCCACTCATTCACTTCCGGTTGTGGGTACGCTGTGCTCGTGAGTATGCTCCAATTAGGACCAGGTCTGTTCCCATGTCTCACTCCTGTCCTTGGTTTAATGCAGAGCTTCGTGTTATGAAAGCAAAAAGCAGACAACTTGAACGTCTTTTTAGGAAAATGGGTTTAACTGTCCATTATCTTGTTTATTCTGATTACATCAAGAACTACAAAACTGCCTTGAATGCAGCCCGCTCTTCATAGATCTCCAGCATCATTAACAAAGCTAAAAATAGACCTAAAGCACTATTTAGCATGGTAAATAAACTAACCCAGGCACCAAAACATAGTATCAGCCAACATGAATCTGAAGATTTGTGTTGTACTTTTTTGCATCGTGCAGGGAGCTGAGCTTGGCGGTGTGGCGCTTCAGGCTGAGATACGAGGGGGGGGGGGGGGGGGGGGGGGGTTGGCAGGGAGAGACTAGACATATCCACTGATCATCAATTGGTTCCGGCTCGAAGGACTATGAAAAGGAGGAACCATGATAAGGAGGCGGCAGATGTTTAGGTAGCTAGCTTGAAGCCAGTGGGTCCGTCGGTAAGAACAGGTCCAGTCTAGTCAAACCAGGTATATGAAAGTTTATTTGTACATCCAAAGAGTTTTGGTGCATGTAGATGTGCGTGTGGTTTCTATAAAGGGGAACAAATATACAGAGTTTTAGTTTACCAATAAACAGTGCTAAATAAGGTACAAGGCAACCATAATTTTCCATCAACTGCACATTAACTAAAGCACATGCCTAAACAGGAACTAGAGCAAGCATGAACACACACATTTAGGCCAAACTTAAGTCATACAAAATAATATTTAAGCCTCAAACAAAGGCACTTACATGGTCAATTACGCACACGCAGGAAAAACAGAATGAAAGGACTAAAACTCAGTCCTCTGCACATGCAACAAAGCATAGGCTGTGGACACAGGTGCAGCTAATAAAGTCTGTGAGATAGCTCTAATTGGCTTGAGATTGGGTGTCTGGAGCTTGGGGCTAACAGGGAACTGAACAGGCCAATGCCGAGTTCACACTGCACGATTTTAGCCCGATTTTTCACTCGCCGACAGGTTTTGCGAAATCGCCGACAAATGCCCGACATCAGAGGCAAATCGGTGCTCGTGCACGCGAGTGACAATCACGCAGTGTGAATTATCAAAGACACGATCTGAGGGAATCGCCGATGCGTCGCCGACGCCCGCGAAATATTTGGCATGCTAAATAACTGGAGCTGTCGCCGATTCACAATCACGCTGTGTGCAATGATTTCTGACTAAAAAAAACACATCGACGATGACCTACAGCCAATGAGAGACCAAGATACAGGGCAGCGGGAAGTTCGGGGAGGAGTTATAGACCAGAATATCAGTATTTTAATAGATATATGAACAATTATATCATACAGAAACAAGCACAAACATTTGCTTGACCAGCCAAAACATCAGCATAACAGTTACTGCAAATTATTTACCTCCAACTCTCTTTGCAGNCCACAACATCAACATAACAGTTACTGCAAAATTATTTACCTCCAACTCCCTTTGCAGAACACCCAATCCCTGTTCCCTGCATCTCCCTCCTGCATAATCTGGTTTTCTTTTTCTCCTTGTAGCTGGAAATCAGCTAACAGACAATTTGCGGGCTATATATATATATATATATTTTTTTAATAATTACAGTCTCGCTCGAGAACTCCGGTCTGACGCACGCGGGTTCTCGTGTTATTTCCTTATCACTTCTCGCGTGTTTTTTGTTGTGAAACGTAGTTTGCGGACCAAACAGAGCTGTCGGCGATTCTTCCTATGGTGAAGGTTTCATGCAGTGTGAAACCCCCTGTCGCCTATCCATCGTGCAGTGTGAACACGGCAGCGACTGAATGCTACCCCAGATAGTCATGCAGTGTGAAAACAACGGTGATCCGACGAGTTTGAAAATCGTGCAGTGTGAACTCGGCATAATCTCTTTACCTCTCACTGTGTTTATGTGCGAGAGTGAGGATTGTGTGTGTGTGTGGTGTGGTGTGTGTGTGTGCATCAATTACACGAAGCCCAATTAATATAAAAACGGGATTTTTTTACAAAAAACCTGACTTGGAAATTACCTGGGCTTTGTTAAAACGGTTTTAAAAGGGTTAGTTCACCCAAAAATGAAAACTACCCCATAATTTACTCACCCTCAAGACATCCTAGGTGTATATGACTTTCTTCTTTCAGACGAATCCAGTCAAAGTTATATATAAAAATGGTCTTTGATCTTTTCAAGCTGTTTTAATGTCAGGGTCAGCGGGTGTTGCAGTGCATCAGTCCAAAAAGCGAAGGTGTGAATAAAAAAAAGGGCCATACAATAATAAAAGTGTCTCACACGGCTCCGGGGGGTAAACAAAGTCCTCCTCTAGCGGAATCGATTGTGTTCCGTCAATTTAAAACGTAATAAATCCTTTAATGTTAGCTTGCGCTTCACTGTTGGTTTAATGGAAATTGCCATCCGGGCGGATAACAGTATTGTTGTCGCGTCAGAATCGAAGGAAATCGAGTATCAGAATAGAGTATTCAGACAGACCATGGAATAATCTGTTCTAATAAATGATCTATTGTTTGTTCACAAAGCAGTCCCTTCCAACCACAAGAGAAACAGAGTGCCAGTGTGACAACATGCAGAAAGTCACCAGAGAAGTTGGATGTCAAACACACCACTTTGTCGGGAAAAGGACTGTGGCCACACAACTAGGGATGGGCGTATTGATCCAGAAGTAATGATATATTGATACTGATGCAAGTATCAAAAGTATCGATACTCAAACAAAAAATAAAAGATACAAAGGTGCGTTTTATTTACCAGTGATTTTATTTAAACAAAAAAAAAATAATGTGTACAATATTGTATGAAGTGGGACGAATAAACCTATGTTTAGTAAGTAATTGTGTATCTTTGGGTAGGAAAAACTATTTTCCTGCTCATCTAAACACATGCAAATGATGCAAGACAGAAACCAATCAATCACAGAGCGCGTTCACTCACTTCTGACAGTGCTTTCAAACAGGGCTGCATTTCCCAAAAGAATAATAAGAAACCACTTATGCTTTTGGGAAACGGCCCCCAGAAACAATGCTTATCAGTGGAAGGGACAGAAAGAAAAAAAAAAAAAAAACATCTACAGTATGTTTTTTATTTCACAATTAAACAAATTGAAAAATCGTATTAGGACTTAGCCTACATAGTTTGTGCAAACGCATTTATTTAAATTGAACGTTAAAAGTTTATATTGATCATGTTCTATTCTGTAATAGCTGACAGAATAAAAATGTTGCATTTTATGCATGCAATAGCCTGTCACTGGCAGTCCCTTATGAAAATGAACCATGGTGGTTACCGTAGTTCAACTATAGTATTTGTAGATTTCCATGGTTACCACTATAGTAAACATATTTTAACCACGAGTAAACAAAAATATAACCTAGTAAGTTGCAATTAAGGCATACAGAATGTTAAAATACATTTTAAACATAAAGTTAAGTGGGTATCATTACCCATTTTACTCTTACTTTTACTAATTTCATAAATTTCATAATTTAAAAGTTCAGTTTAAAAGTATTGTATCGTTATCGATGATACTGACCTTTAAACAAAGTATCGGTATCGTATCGAAAAACAAAATAAGTGGTATCGCCCATCCCTACACACAACTGTCTAAAAAGAACACTAAGCAACAGAAAGAATACAGGTATGTTGAGAGGTCAAGTTATTAGTTTGTCTTTTTGAGTGTCTGTGAGAACAGACGACGCTTTCGGCATCTGATGCTGCATTAACGGCACATATTTTCTCAGAGACGACAAGAGACAAATCTACTTCAACATATGCTGAAAACTTGTCCTTAATATTCTATTCCATGGCCAGTTACATTAGTGAAAAAAAAAAAGAGGACAGTATTTTGCGGGTTATAAACAGGTTGTTTTTGAAGCAGTGCTTGAAGCTTGAAATTAAAGCTGATCTTAAAGTTTCAATTGATGACTGCAGTGTTAATAAGTTAAGTACAGGCCCTATAAATTCATTGTATAAATTAAAAGACCTGTTGTAAAATACCTTTTTAAAATTTATTTTTAATGAGGGAGGTAAGGGCTAATAAGGGCCTAATATTTTTTTTATCCTCGCAGCACGTCAGTTATGCGGTGATGCGCTATCAAATTATTTGTAATTTAATAATAAAAGTAATCTAATAATAATAACAGGCTTAATAATAAGAAGAATGTAACAGGCCTACATTAATTAGAAATGCCAAATCCTCTTAATATTGCCAATATTTGATGCTTTTGACAATATCTCTGGCTATAGTCGACACATGATACGACACAACCCAGCACGGGGAGGTTATCGTGAGGCCACCCAACACGGGGGCCCCCTGCAGTACGTGCCCTGCATTCCCGTCCGCTACACCACTGCCTGTCACACTCATGGACTGCACACTGATGTTACTGCTGTGGTAAGAACCTAGAATCTGTTCATTAATTCAATTCAATTCAATTTTATTTGTACAGCGCATTTCACGATACAAATAATTGCAAAGCAACTTTACAGCAAATTAAGCTTATCAGTGGTGACTGTCAGTTAAAGTACATATGGCAGAAAAAGAAAATGTACGAAAAAATCAATTAAAGACGTAATCAAACAGACGGTGAACAATATTAACATCAATGATTATATGTTGCAATCACTTATAGCAAAATTTGGTAATTTTGTATGTTGTCTGAGGGGTGGGATCATCTGAGGTCTTCTGAGGGGTTGGCATCATCTCTTCTAAGGTGTTCTACATCCAGAGTAAATCTTGTGTAAATCCTAGTTACCACGGGATGTCAAAAAAAATAGAGACATAATTAGCGTAGCCGCTGTTCCAACCAAGCAAAATTGATTTCGTTTTTTGGTTAAAACCCAAACTAAAGAATAAAATTGTGCATTTGATCAGATATAACTGCATTACAAGATTATGATATGCATTATTTGATTGCTTGGCCAAAGAGATGTGTCTTTACTCTAGATTTAAACAGAGAGAGTGTATCTGAACACCGAACGTTATCAGGAAGGCTATTCCAGGAGGTTTGGGAGCCAAATGCGAGGGGGAGAAAAAAAAAAAAGCTATACTCTTTAAGTGGGACCTTGCTTCCTGGTCATAGGTTTGGTTTTAAAGACCTGAAGTGACAGAATTTCCCATTGGTATTTTATCCATAAGTGCTGTTGTTGATATGCCCTCGTCTCTTCAAAATTTCAACATGTAGGAAGCATAATACAAGTTTGTTTTGCTTGGTATGAGAATTTTGATCTCTGCTGCCTTTGCTTCATAATTTATGGTCATAAATTATTTGTAATTTATGGTCATAAATTATTTCATATTCTGACCAGCAGATCGTTTCAAGTATGCCTCATGTTTGTGAACATAACAAAAACAAATATGAACAGATTTATAGTATAGATGACTGCAAAAGCAGACCACTGTAGAGGAAAATCTGAAAACCAAACATGGGTAAAAACTGTATGTACGCATCTGAACTTGTACCCACTGGCAATTCAAATTCAGTGTGTAGCTTTGAGAAGTTCCTCACAAACAACAGAACTGTATCAGTGAATTTTTTTGTTTACACCATTTTTTTTTTTTCAGCTCGCTATAAAATAATCCCTGGAGTCTAGCCGGACAGTTAAGGGTGACGCACCACTGTGTATCATCCACATTTCTCCATGCGCACACCACTGCCAGCCCTTAAATTTGGTCCAAAGGTCGTTCTAACGAGCCTTCGGCCAACATTCCTCGTGCTCTAGTTTACTCTCAGCAGCACTAGACATCAGAAAGCCTTCCTCCTCGAGGAAAAATCGGGATGCTGTGGCATTGACCAGCAGGGGCAAACAGATCCATGTAACTAGTCATGCAAACACATTCTGAGATGTCCATCTCAGAATGTGTTTGCATGACTAGTTACATGGATCTGTTTGCCCCTGCTGGTCAATGCTGTAACTACTCCATTTGGGTTATCCATTGATGGCCATTAAAAATTTGTTGCACATTCTGACAGAATAGCATTTTTGAAAACAATATATACTATATCGCTAATATAGTAGATGTTTTACCAGTAACAGATGCATTTTTGGGAGGGTTTAACGGGATTGTTCTCTCAAAAATGAAAAACATTTTTGGTTGTTTTGTAAAGGGTTAGTTCCCCAAATGAAAATTCTGTCATTAATTTACTCACCCTCGTGGTTGTGGACGTGCGGTCACCAGAGTATCATGACGCGGAGGTTGTTTGGCGGCGCTGCCCCAGATCTGGGCGTTAATGGGACATGGTACTGTAGTGAGGAGCACATCCAAAAGTGCCGCAAAAAGTAGAGGACGAAAAAATGCGGAAATTAAATGACGTTATTTTTGTTTTCTTTGTGCAAAAAAAAAGTATTCTCGTAGCATCGCAAAATTGAAGTTGAGCCACTGATGTCACATGGACTGTTTTGCCGATGTCCTTGCTACGTTTCTGGACGTTGATTGTGGTAGTTACCTTGCTGTCTATGGGGGGGTCAGAGAGCCCTCAGATTTCATCAAAAAATATCTTAAATTGTGTTCCGAAAGATGAACGAAGTTCTTACGGGTTTCAAACAACATGAGGGTGAGTAAATTAATGACAGAATCAAAATTAATTTTTGGGTGGAAACTACCTCTTTAAAGTCGTTATTTTAACGTTGAAAAATGGGGTCATTTTGGAAAGTAAATTGGATAATTTTTCACATTTGGAGTTTCGAAAAAGCGCAAGTTCGTTATAGGGTTGAGTGAACTTCCTATACTCTAAAAAATGCTGGTTAAAAAAGGGGACAACCCAGCTATATTGGGTTTAGTTGTTTGATCCCGCGGTTTTGTTTTTGAACAGTCGCTGGGTTTTCCTTTTTAAACCCAGCATTTTTAGACTGTGGTGGTGGACGAAAAAGCTCGACAGATCTATTTTCTGTGTGTTCAATTTGGCCCAAATAGCAAAAGAAAAAAAAAAAAATTTCACAATTAGCGGTTTCATGACTTTCCAAAAGACCCAAAAACAAATAAAATTATCAATAAACTCAATAAAGTGGATTTTAATTGCTGTTTTGTTACTAAGTATTTCTGTGTTTGGCAGAAGTCAGGACAGTACACAAAACAATCACCCTAATGGGAGCCACACGATTCACTTGAAAATCTGTTGAGTCACTTAAATAAAATACCATGTTTTCTAAATTACCTTCAGTTGTGAATATAAAGTGCAACAAGTGAATATAATGAATGTAAAAGCCGAAATTGTATATTTAAAAAATGCATATTTGTTATATTCAAAACTAATTTCTCATTAAATTAATGTAAGTCCTCTAATGGGCACAAGTGCTTATTTCCAAGTAACTCGATCATGAAACGATTTTTGTCAAACACAGTTGTTCGTTGTTATTGGGAACTAGGCCCTTATTTTTATAGTACTTCAGTGAGCAGCGCGACAAAGGCCCGTTGACCAAAAATGAATGTTGATTGGGGCAACTTTGACAGACACAAGGGCAATCTGACTGACATTTTTTTGGCTAGAAATAGAAGAATTAAAAGGTGTGGGAACAGACCTTATGCAAGGACATCATCAATTGTCGTGCTATAAATACATTTTTGTTTTCACCTTATTTTACTAATTAAATTGTAACAACCGTTCATTTCTTTAAGAAAAATGTTTACATAATTGCAGGCACAGTTCGGTCTTTGTGTTTCGATACAGGGAATTTGGAGCTTATTTGATATGTATCATGGGAGAAAAAAGCACTTTCCACACTCTACTACACAATTTCCCCACATAAGCTAAAAATAACGGTGACACATTCATGAGGAGAGGGACCAAAGTGTCGTGCAAAAAATAGAGCAAATGATTCCCTCGGCTCTACGGACCTCTGAAGCATTAAAAAAATGTTTATCAAACGGTTTTTAGTATACTCACAAGCCAGGCAAAACAACTGGTATAAAAACACAGTACGGGATGGACTGAACGGGCAACGTGGTAGGGCGGGGTGTTTGTTGCAGTCGGCTCTCGACGTAAAAATAGCACAGATGGAGGGAAAAAGGTCAATTGAATGAGGTTGCCCGGTGACCATTTTGACAGCTTTATTAATGTGTCGGGTAAATTTTAAAACCGGAGAGCAAGAGCCATTATGGGACACATGACTGGAACAGTTATTGAGGTAAATGAAAAAGTTGTCAAACTGAAAGGCGCATCTGGTGAGGTCTTTAGTTTTGACAAAATGTATACTGAATATGCAATTGTATTATTATGTAATTTGCTATAAAAAATGTACAAATAACAAAATATATTTTATATATATTCCAACGATTATTTTATTAATTGCTATTTTATTAATGTTATTAGATTTATATAATTTATTTTAGGTGGCCAATCCTTGTCATCCATATTTAAAGTGTCCTAAAATTAACTCAATTTATAATTACTCCAATATTTATACTCTTTTCAAATTAATTAGTATTTGTTTAATATTGGTTTAATAATTTATTTTGGTAAAACAATGTTTATTATAAAAAATTATGTCAGTTTTATTTTTTTTAAAGTACAATATAATATGCCTTTTATTGTATAATTAAATATTTTAAAAATGAATTTAAATAATCAAAAAGAAAAGTAAAAATATTTGGTATTGAAATAATAATATAATGTAATGTTATTATGCCAGCACCAGCCCTGTTTAGGGTTTGGGTTGTGGGCAAGAAATAAAAATAGGCAAGAAAATGAAAAAGGGGCCCCATTGTGGTAAACGATGGTCATAGCAATTTGACGAGTGAAACAGAGGAACGCACATAAAAATTCCAATTCATATTTAAGTGGTAAAATGTGTATTAAGTGAACAAAATTCACATATGTAAAAAAATATTTAAACAGCTCTTTGTAAAAAAAAGGGTATGCAAGTGAGATTTATTGCTTAAACCACTGGATCCAGTCTGTAATTATTAAACGTTACAACACACTAAATGGGCTTAATTTTCCCTAAAATATGGGACAAGTCTGTTGTGAATCATGGGCATCAAAAACAAAGGTACTATAAACTACAGCAAAGAAATTATTATGTGTTTATAGCAGTCAAAAAACATCCAAATTTTCGGGCTCTGGGAAAAGGAGTCCATTTGGATCAATTTTTTACCAAACGTCACTTTAATCCCTACTGTCAATTCTTTCATTTCAAATTAATTAAAATTCATCAATGTGTAACAAGACTTCGTGACGTTACGAGAGACTATTCTGAGAGGCACCATCAAGTCAATTACAAAACCTGAACCGTAACAACAAAAAGTTTTTCAGACAAACTTTTTCTCTATTTGCCCAAAATTATAAAAATCAGTGTGTTTGTTGTGTCTGTTGGCTGCTTATTTTGGCCAAAAATTATGTTTTTGTATATCAATATGACTAGTTCTGATTATTGCTACTGCTAAATATATTATCAATATATTTTACAGACAACTACAGCATGACCTGTTCAAATGCAGGAGGCCTATAACTATAGATGTTTAGGTTATAAATGTTTTAGGTCTAAGGATTTATTATAAAATAAATTATGATTAAAAATCTTTGGAACCAAGTAGTTTCTTTAATTTTTGTTCAGGAAAGCTGATGCATCCATGAGGAAAAGAGGAGAGGAGAAAAAAAACTCCTCTACACTGGAAGGAAAAAACGGAGCTGAGAATAAAAATTATTTTTCCGATTTTTACCCAAACTAACAGTGGGTTGTGAGCATTAGTGATGTGCACACATTCAATGTATGTTTTCATGCACACTGGTAGCCAGGAGCGGCACTTTCACACAGGTAAATCCATAAAAAGTGAAAACCTCTAGAAGTCATAAAATCAATATGGACCATTCAAGGAAATCACTAATATGGGAAAAAAGGGGAATACACTATTGCGTAGCAGTAGCTGATTAAAAGGGCAGGATAGAGACATTTTAACTAATGGAAGTATGAGTAAAACATACAAATTGCGACTAAAATAGGTCAATCTCAAGCCATTTCTCGGGTTAATTTTTTTATTGGAATTAAAACTATAGTTTATAAATGCAAATGATAATCAAACATAGGCCTTTAATCACTGTCTTGAGGCCTACTAATTATTACTTGATTTTTTGTGCCCTCATTCGTGACAATAACAAACACCAAGGTCCAGATCACAAAAAGGGAGGTGATTACACAAAAGACTGACTACTAATGTATGAAATTATTTGGCCAAAAAAATGTCATTTTACCTGTTCTCTTGTTGGGGACAACATGTTTTGTAATTAGGACTTCAAAAACCCCAGTGTAAAAAAACCCGGCAGGCTGGTTGCTACTGGTAACAATTTATTGATATATATATATGTAATTTATATATACCCCATATACAAAACCACTATTAGAGAAAAGCAATTTCGGTGCTGGACTTCAAAACCCTTATTTAGTTACTGAGGATATAGACCAGTGTGACAAACTAAGCCCAGTCCTGTTTATTCTCGTATGTGTTTCTTTTCTTGAGGTGCTAAAACAAATGTACAAAGCCAAAGAGGGGCATTTATGGCTTTGAAACATCCCCTGCAGGTTCTCCAAAGGGATCTGCGCTTACTTGTGTTTGTTTTTTGAGGGCCCCAAAATAGGATTGATGCAGGTGTCTTAAGGATGTTTCCTTGTTCCATGGTGTGAGGATCACAAGAGGTATAATTCACAAGCGAACAGGACAAAAAGACACAGGCATTTTCTCAAGGACTGGTGCTGTGCGCCACACGGTACCTAAACCATGTGAGTTCATTTTAAAGGGATCATGGACCTTTTTTTCCACTCCCCTGAGATTCAAATTATGAACATTTGAAAAGCTTTTATATATATATATATATTATATCGAACACACCCAAGTATACATATATATGGGCCATTTATCAAAAGTCTTTTTTGCTTTAAAACCTTTTGAAACAGTTGATTTTTGAGCTGCATCCTTTAAATAAATTAATTGATCAAGAAGGGTTGTAAATATTACTGGAGGGAAAGCCTAATGGTTTAGCATCCGGTCAGGATCTGTACTTTGAAACCTATAATGATGAGACTTTTGGTTCCTGAAATGTCACAGTATGTTTTTAGTTAAAGGCAAGATTTATTAGTCTTTTTGGGCCAGGTAAATTTCCCATGACCTTTCCAGTCCTTTTGGATAAGGGCTGGTTAAAAAAGATTGTGATTAAAAGATTGTGCTATAATAGACCATTCAGGCAGATTGGTGCAATCCAGTTTTACTGATCATTTAAAAAACAGAATGGGCCCCCCAAAAAAGAGGCTTTTCCCACATCATTGGAATAAATGATTTCAGTAAGGTTTAAGTTACTATATATATACAATATATTACAGTGGGTACGGAAAGTATTCAGAGCCCCCCCCCTTACATTTTCCACTCTTTGTTATATTGCAGCCATTAAAATCATTTAAGTTAATTTTTTTCACTCATTAATGTACACACAGCACCCCAAATTGACAGAAAAAACCCGAATTGTTGACATTTTTTGCAGATTTATTAAAAAAGAAAAATTGAAATATCAGATGGTCCTAAGTATTCAGATCCTTTGTTGTGACACTCATATATTTAACTCAGGGTGCTGTCCATTTCTTCTGATCATCATTGAGATGGTTCTACACCTTCATTTGAGTCCAGCCGTGTTTGATTATACTGATTGGACTTGAATGGGAAAGCCACACACCTGTCTATGTAAAACCTTACAGCTCACAGTGCATGTCAGAGCAAATGAAGAAATTCATTTGAAGTCAGGTCAAAAAAAGAACTGCCTGAAGAGTTCAGAGACAGAATTGTGGCAAGGCACTGATCTGGCCAAGGTTACAAAAAATTTTTCTGCTGCACTTAAGGTTCCTAAGGTGGCCTCCATAATCCTTAAATGGAGGACGTTTGGGATGACCAGAACCCTTCCTAGACCTGGCCGTCAGGCCAAACTGAGCTATCGGGGGAGAAGAAGCTTGGTGGAGAGGATAGAGACGGTATAAAGGAAGAGGAAAGCAAAAGATAACTGTGGCTGAGCTCCAGAGATGCAGGCGGGAGGTGGGAGAAAGTTGTAGAAAGTCAACCAACACTGCAGCCCTCCACCAGTCAGGGCTATATGGCAGAGTGGCCCGACGGAAGCCTCTCCTCAGTTGCAAGACACATGAAAGCCCGCATGGAAATTGCTAAAAAACACCTGAAGGACTCCAAGATGGTGAGAAATAAGATCTCTGGTCTGATGAGACCAAGAATTTTTTTTTTAGAAACTTTTTGGCCTTAATTAGAAGCCGGTATGTAGTGGAGGGGGGGGGGGGGAGGAGGGGGGGGAAAAAAACCAGGCATGCTCATCACCTTTCCATACAGTCCAAACAGTGAAAGCATGGGGTGGTGGCAGCATCCTTGCTTGTGGGGGTGTTTTTCAGCTGCAGGGACAGGACGGCTTGTTGCAATCGAGGGAAAGATGAATGCAGTTAAGTACAGGGATATCCTGGACGAAAAACTTCTCCAGAGTGCTCAGGACCTCAGACTGGCCGAAGGTTTACCTTCCAACAAGAAAATGAACCTAAGCACACAGCTAAAATAACGAAGGAGTGGCTTCACAAAAATTCTGTGACTGTTCTTGAATGGCCCAGCCAGAGCCCTGATTAAAAACCCATGAGCATATCTGGGGATATATATATATATATATGATATATATATATATATATATTATATATATATATATATATATATATAATATATTATACAAACCCAATTACAAAAAAAAAAGTTGGGACACTTTTACAATTTTTTACAAAAAATTTACAAATCTCATAAACTATAAAAAAAAAGATAACATATCAGATGTTGAAAGTGAGACATTTTGAAATATCATGCCAAATATTGCCACATTTTGGATTTCATGAGAGCTACACAATACCAAAAAAGTTGGGACAGGTAGCAATAAAAGGCCGGAAAAGTTAAATCTACATATAAGGAACAGCTGGAGGACCAAATTGCAACTTATTAGGTCAATTGGCAACATGAGTGGCAGTGTCTCTCAGAAGTCAAGATGTGCAGAGGATCACCAATTCCCCCAATGCTTTGGCGAAAAATAGTGGAGCAATATCAGGAAGAAGTTTCTCAGAGAAAAATTGCAAAGAGTTTGTAGTTATCATCCTCTACAGTGCATAATATATTCCAAAGATTCAGAGAATCTGGAACATTCTCTGTGCGTAAGGGTCAAGGCCGGTAAACCATACTGGATGCCCGTGATCTTAGGGCCCTTAGATGGCACTGCATCACATACAAGAATGCTACTGTAATGGAAATCACAACATGGGCTCAGGAATACTTCCAGAAAAACATTGTCAGTGAACACAATCCACCATGCCATTCGCCATTGCCGGCTAAAACTCTATAGTTCAAAAAAGAAGCCATATCTAAACATGATCCAGAAAGCGCAGGCGTTTTCTCTGGGCCAAAGCTCATTTAAAATGGACTGTGGAAAAGTGGGCGGGGGGAAAAAAAAAAAAAACTGTTCTGTGGTATGGGAAAAAAAAAAACTGGGACGCCATGTCATCCGGACTAAAGGGGACAAGGACAGCCCAAGTTGTTATCAGCACTCAGTTCAGAAACCTGCATCTCTGATGGTATGGGGTTGCATGATTGCGTGTGGCATGGGCAGCTTACACATATGGAAAGGCACCATCAATGCTGAAAGATATATCCAAGTTCTAGAACAAAAATATGCTCCATCAGACGGTCCGTACTCTTTCTGGGGGAAGAACCTTGCATTTTCCAACCAGGATCAATTGCCCAGGACCACATACTGCCATCAATTTACAACAATCATGGCTGCGTGTACGAAGAAGGATCCCCGGGAACTGAACCCCCCACGATGGCCAAGCCTGCACGTACAAGATCTTTTCACCCATAGGAAACATGTGGCGCATAATAAAAGAGGAAAAAGATGCGACAAGGAAGGGAACCTAAAGACAGTTTGAGCAACAAGAAGCCTGTTATAGACAAGGAATGGGACCAACATTCCTATACTAAACTTGAGCAAAACTTGTTCTCCTCAGTCCCCCGGACGTTTGCAGACTGTTATTATAAGAAGAGGGGATGCCACACAGTGGTTAACATGGCCTTGTCCCAACTTTTTTGAGATGTGGTGATGGCCATGAAATTTTAAATCAGCTTATTTTTCCCTTAAAATGATACATTGTCTCAGTTTAAACATTTGATATGTCAACTATGTTGTATTCTGAATAAAATATTAAAATTTGAAACTTCCACATCATTGCAATATGTTTTTATTCACAATTTGTACAGTGACCCAACTTTTTTGGAATCGGGTTTGTAAATTATAATATATTTTTTTTTTCTAATTTCGGCTAATGAAAAACATTTTCAGGACCCCTTGTATTGTACAGCAATCAGGTTGAAAAAGATTTGACTGCAAAACAGAACAGGAATTTCCAATGTCGTTTTGGATAATGATTCTTTCTAGATTTTTTTTTCTTTTTTAAGCATGATTTATTTTAGATAATGATTTGGTTAATGATTTGTTTTAAGATTTGGACTGATTCACTAATAAATCATTCTGACCACTTTAGGAACCAGTTTGACTGATACATTGAAAAGAATAGACTCAAAAGATTTGGATCTTTTTTTAAATTAATTTATCTATCCAAATTCAAATCAATCAATCAATCAATAATATCTATTATCTATCTATCTATCTACTATCTATCTATATCTATCTATCTATGAATCACTCAGACTTTAACAAATTAACTGAAACTCTGAAGAGCAATTAAAGAAGACTTTCCATCCTTTGAGGAAATTCCTGCTCGTATGTACACCTAAATCCAGAAGAGTCCATCTATTCTTGCAGCTCTCCAGAGGTCTTTGAATAGTGACAAACAACCAACTTAATTTATAGATTTATTTATCGTAGACGGTTAGAAAATCGTCCCGAACAGACACCAGTAAACCCATTGTAATGATGATAAAGCAGCTGTTGTCTAGGAAGTTGATTTGGATTACCCTTCCCTTTTGTAATCCTGACAACGCAAATGAAGAAGCATTCACTTTCCTTCCTTGGTTGGAGCTCGCATCGAGAAGCAAACATTAATTAATCACACTAAAGGTGTGACAACCTCCCTCTGCACCCTTTTGAGAAAGGACTACACCTAATTTTACCAATAGCTCACAATTCGGCAACATACGGCTTCACCTGTCGGAGGAAATTAAAAGTTAATAGAATTGTTCAAACTCTGAGTTGGAGAAGTTTGCTCGTTATTTCACTTTTATTTGACTAGAATGACAAACCGTGATGAATTAGCTTGTTTGTGTGCTACGGGTCATCCTATGGCGTGTGTGGGCTTCAAAGCACCATTCGTAGCTGGATTCGTGGATGGACGGCCATGTGGCACGAGGTGAGTCAGGGCCGAAGCGGCTTTGCAGCTGGCATAATTAAAGCGTCGCCTTAACCCGCCACATGTTCTGCCTCTGATTTACAGCTAATGACAGTGGAGAGCTCCGGCTCGCCGAAAAATAGATGTAAAACTGCTGTAAATGATGAGCCACACCGATAATGGGATGTGACTGTGCGCAGAGATGCTCTATTGATCATACGTTCAGTTGGGGTTCTTCTACCTAATTAGGGTGACCGTGCATTTCGTGTCTTCTGGGGGCCGCAAGATTTCGCTGTTTATTGAGATATTTGTCACAAGCACAGACGGTGTCCTGGGTCAGGCAGGCATGCCAAATTCGTCACAGATGTTTCGGTAGCCTTACATGGCTAGATTATGTGGGTTTAATTGGTGTGCAGGTATGGTAAAACTAAACCTACATTTTCCTAAGTCTCAAATTTAAATTAATTTGAGTAAGGATCAAGTACATCCCAAACTGTATACTTGTCACTTAAAAACATGGCCGGTCTTTGCACAAAAAAGGCGTAAGTCATGCACAAGTCAGATATGATGTGTTTTGTGTTGTGCCATTATTCTTTCGAAACTACTGTAAAAACGTTTCCATACTATATATGAAGAATAACTGAAATTAAATTTAATGTAATTTTACAGTAAAATACTGTAAAATGTATGGATTTTGGGTAATGTGAAAAGAAAAAGTCATCGTATAATTTACAGTGAAAAACCATAAATTGAAATTCCCAGAATTCCCTGCATGAAACTTCATATTTGAAGTTTTTTTGTTGAAATAACATTTTGGGGGGGTTTTTTTGTTTTCTTCATCGTTTTATATTCTTATCGTTGTTTACATTATAGGATTTATCTTAAAATCAAAGTTGTTAAAGGTAATGTTATTGCATTATTTTCAAGTATCATGAATGTTGACCATTGGTTGTGGAAAAAGATGTTTTGTGATGGGCTTTGTTTCATCATGTGACTTTTTCATCACCACCTGTATTTGGTGGTTATCAGTCTATTACAAGGGTACAAAATAGATTTCAGTACTTCAATAGGTTGGTTCATTAACTTTACATCAGTTAATGAAATATGTTTTTATTATTATTATTATTATTGTGAAATTTAAAATTAAGTCTGTAAAACCTAAAATGTTGCTAACATATTTTTACGGTAAAATTCTGGAAATCACATCTGCCATTTTTTTTCTTTTTACAGTATGTATAGTGCTGTTGTCAGCAATTTGCTAACATCTATATTAATAATAAATTAATACTGATAATTTATTACTATAATGATGTTTTAAATAAAACACCGGTTTTTTTTAATAAATATTATATTATTATAAAATATTAATAAGTATTATAATTATTAATTATTATTTATACTGTTACCATGAGTTATCGCCATGCATATAAGGTAGCAAACAAAATCTGAATTTATAGTCAAATATATTTTATTTAATTGTTTATTAATTATATTATTATTATAAATAAAAACTGTACTTAATTAATTAAATGTCTTTATTTGTTGTTTCTTTGTTTGTTTGTTTATACCAATATTGTTTTACTGTTCAAATGTTTTGGTTGTTAGTAAAGTTCTTTTTTTTCTCACCACCCCTAGGTGCATTTATTGTTGAAATATTATTACAATTTAAAAATAACCTTAATAATTGTTTTTTCTATTTTTAAATATATGATCAATATTTTGCTTTCCTGTGATGCAAGGGCTAACTTTTCAAAGAATCATTACTCAGTCTGCATGGTCACATGATCCTTCGAAATCATTCGAGTTGGCGCTTTGCTGCTTCAAGAAACGTTTATGTTAATTATATGTGTTGGGAAAAAACAATTGTGTTGCTTTAAATTTTGTGGGGGAACACCATGAAAATTGTTTTTTTTTCAAGATGCTTGATGAATAAAAAAAGTTCAAAAAGAACGAATTTATTGAAACAAAAATCTTTATTAACATTAGAAAGGTATAGAAATGTTTTGTTTCATTGGTTTATTGATTGGATTGCTTTTATACCTTTTATTCATTAATAGCGCTTTATACAATAACAGTTGTGTTAATTGAAGCTTTCCCGGTTAAAACAGGGGAAAAATAGTTTGTCAACTAAATGCATATCGGAGGACAATAAAACAAACAGGTCTAAAGTCAGTCATTGATGATTCAGTGATGTCATCATTCAGTTCAGCTCTCTTCCAACAGTGTCTATGCAGTCAAGCTGACAATATTGCCAGAAATTAAGCATCCTCAAATAAGCAAGCCAAAGGTGACATTGTCAAAGAACCAAAAAACTCAATCGGTGGACAAGAGAAATGGAGGGGGGGGGGGGGGGGAAAAAGGAAAACCTTGGGAGAAATCGGCTCAGTTTTGGGGGGCCAGGTCTCCTCTGGCCAGATGAAACCAGCATGGTATGATTTAATTCCAGGCTGCAACACAGGTCAGTTTGTGCAGAGGACTTGTCTGGTTCCCATGATCTTGTCCCGATGGCCGTCTAGGAGACAAGACCTTCACTGGGGATCTGTCTCTGGGGCATATCTAGTTGACACGGTCTCCGCTGACATTCAGGGCTGTAGAGGTCATCTCTAGGTGCTGATCCACCATCTGATCTGGATATGGACTGGAAATTTTCTGGGTGGGGCTACTTGTGAACCTCGCAATAAGAATGAAAAGTAATTATTAATATAGTGTTGTAAATACCATTTATTTATACATGTAGCAAGGTTACAGGGATGTTTTATGGGACTGTGTCCCGGTTCCGGTTGACTGATTAAGCAATTATGGAGTTTGTTTATTAAGTATGCAGTGCAACCACCCAATAAAGCATTACAATTATCTAACCATGAGGTCATGAACGCATGAATTAACATTTCTGCATTTGACATTGAGAACATAGGTCGTAATTTAGATATATTTTTAAAAGTGCCATAGAATGGGAAACTGTATTTACCTTGGCATAGCTGAATAATAACAGTTCTGTACATAAAAATGACATACCGTGAGCCTTAAACACCAATGTTTCCTCCTTCTTATGTAAATCTCGTGCATGCAAAAGACAACTGAAAAATACGGGCGAATCAGCATACACTGTAAAAAAAATGCTGGGTTAAATACAAACCAGAGCTGGTTTATTAAGCCAACGTTTTTAGAGTGTAAAACACTGTTGATGGTTACAGTCGGGATCAACTAATAGTTACACCCCCAACATGTTTTGCATAACCGCCTCCTCTATGTTCTATGCCAGCCCCCACCAGCCGAAACCCGACGAACCTTCCACAGCCGAAATCATCAGTAGTTCGGCAGGTATGTGAAGAAACAAGCGCGGATAATAGCGGGGAAGGAAAAAAATGGCAAGATAATGGAAATAAAATTATGTTTCCAGGCGTGTGCAGGGGGATGTGAAGTGGGACAGGGATGGGTTGGGGTCTGTATCAGAACAGTGACGGAAAACACTAAGCATTCTAATAAAAAATAACGCGAGCCACTTAAGGGACATGGTTAGCTGCTTGCTAGCCGTAGCCTGTTACATTACAGTACATAAGATTTCACTTACCACATTAACAGAGTAAGGAGAGATGACTGAGGAATGGCGAATGATTTTTAGATCCTGAGCACCACTGACAAACATATAATCTCGTAAAACGTGTGGTAAGTACTGCCGCTGTAGTTCACACCGATAACGTGCGATCGAAAATCTCGAAAAGTGAACGATTTAAAAAAGCCATCGGTGCCATCGGAAAGCAGTTTCAATGGCCCCACCATATTAATAGTGGCTCCCCTTACTGCCCTCAAATTTTATATACATATAATTACCACCGATTTATAATGTCGATCGAGAAAGTAATTGAAAATAATATATTTTTCGGTGTCCTTCCTGCTGTGTGGAGCTACTGAAAAAATGAAGTTGCACTGTGAAATGGAAATCAGAGCAGAGCTCAAAGTTATTATTCCTGACCCTTACAAATAAGGGTAAAAAAAAAACCAGACCATTTCATTCTAGGGGAACAAATCCTAGGGTTCGTAAAAGACATGAAAACCATTCGGATATTTTTTTTGCCCTTAACTAAGCCACTAAACCGGCTCTGTAGATTATCAGAGAACATTTTAAAATATTGTATCAATGCATTCTATGCACCTTTAAGCATGAAAAAAAAAAAATATTGGGTGGTTTTATATAATGCTAGGAAAAAACATGGTTTCAAAGGAAAGGGTTGCTATCAAATTGAGCCACTAGGTTCCTACACTGATGACGAAAATCGGACCAGCAAAAAAAACCATCAAGTGTTTAGACAGTGTTCTAGGTTATTACATGCAAAAAAAGGTTTTTTTGGTCCACTAAGTAACACTGGTTTTTTTCAGGAATTTAGTTTTTTAATTTTACTAGTACATCCTCTTTTTTTATTATAAAACTATGCACATTCCATTAGTTTAGCGAAAAATTGGTATGTTTCATCAGGCTGTGAAGAAATATAGAGCTGAGTATCATCAGCATAACAGTAAAAGCTAACGTCATGTTTCTTGATGATATCTCCCAAGTGTAATATGTAAAGTGTGAAAAGCAATGGTCCTATTACTGAGCCTTGTGGTACTCCATACTACACTTGTGATCATCATTATTCACTGCTACGAATTGATGACTTGTCTCAATTCCTTTCCCTGCTGCGAGGGCTCTGCAACCCGAGCCAAAAAATATACAGGACTTGCTAAGCTAGTCGCATCCGAAGCCGTATCTCACATTCTTACTATCATCAATTAAATTTTGGATGCTTGTCTCTTGTTCTGAGCCTAACTATTTTCCTGCATTTATTACATGTAAAGCCATTACTCACTGTGATTGTTGAATGATTCCAACTTACCACAGTTGTTTGATGAACTCGTGAAAAAACAGAGCGAGAGAGAAAAATTCAATGGGTGGGACACCATGCATTTTTTTTTTCCAAAGCTAACAGGCTAACGAATGCATGAATGCGTTTGCACTAGCGGTTTTAGGGGGGGGGGGGGGGGGGGGGGTATGACAAAGAGAAATGATGTAGAATTAGTTTGCAAGATTAAGATCAGAAGTATGTTGAGGAATAAGTTTATATTTTACATCAGTTTACAAACAACGAGAGTGATTAGTCAGATTCCAACACAGAAAAACAACGCTACAAAGAAGCTACAAACGCAAAAAACCACTCAGCAGACCGGAAGACCAGGAACTGGAAAATGAAGCAACAATCCATGTGTCTTTGCTGGATAAAAGTATTAATTTCTTTAAGAAAAAAAACGTAATGAGTCCAAACATTTGAATGGTAGTGTATTTCTGTTTAAAATCGCATATAAATAGTCATTTATTCATTTTAATTTTGCTTAAATCTTGCAGCTGTTACAACTTTATGAGTTGATGTTCAGCTTTTCTGCTCTGGTAAACAACCTCGACTTGACTTGCCGTGATGTGATGTGATGCTGGTCACGTCTGCTGTAGACATGCAAGACCAGCAACCCACCTTAGGCTTTACTCTTTCTTTTTTTCAGCAGGATTTGTGTAGGACCTGAACCTAAAGGCATTACACAATTTTAATTCGCAGTTTAAATATACAAATTTATTTGCTGCCTGGTTGACTCCCAGAGATATTTATTATGTGAAAACTGATCATTGGTCAGTATTAAAAACCAATAGCAAGCATGGAAGAATTCACAATTGGAAGCAAGCATTCACAGCACTATTGTCTCCACTGGCCTGAATTCTTGAGTAAGAGAATTCATTATGCTTCAGAAAAGGTGATATTCAGCAACTAGTAAAGAGCTCATTACCTCAACCTCAGTGTTTCAGGCCATAGTCATGAATAATGAGGCCATTATGGAGATGTAACCTCATGGATCGGAAATGGCCTTTAAACCTTTAAATCCTTCCGCTGAAATTGTGTACTTCGCTGTTTTGTCAGCCTAGCTTTGCGTGCTTTACATTACAACAATGAATCATGATGGACACTAAAAAGTGATAGATTGAATGCAGCATTATTTGTGGTTTTATGTAGCCTAGAACGATTTATTGGAAACTCTTCTGTGTTTCTCCATTTGTTTTTTTTAAGATGTTGTTACTTAGCCTTTTCAGTTTTTATAGATATTTCCACAGTATCATTCAGAGAGAATTTTTATGTAGCACATTATTTAAAAATAATTTCATATATTTAATTTAGGCATATTCATTTATGTTAAGGGCCTTTGGCACATTTAAAGTGCTTAAATAAAAGTTTGATTTCATCTGAAAAAATTTGTTTTTTTAAAGGAAACACTTGCAAATTTTAAATTGTTTTGGGATTCGGTTTACATCTCGCAATTCTAACTTTTTGTCAGAATTCAGAATCAGAGTTTTCTTCTTGCAATTTAGATTTTTAAATTAACATTTTTTTTACATCATAGATAAAAAGAAACATTAAGTTTACATCCCTTTGAATTCTGAGTTTACATCTAACTTTTTTTCTATAAAATATACAATTATTTATATTCGTTCCACTGAAATGTGGTGAAAAATTATATTAAATAATAATTATTTATGATTAAAAATAATTTAATAGTACGGAAGCGGACAATTTATTATCATAAAATTATTAATTATATCTCCATGTCAATAATTTCTGAATCTTACGTTTTTTTTGGTTTGCTACCGTTTAACATTAAAAAAATATTACCTATTTGACTAATTAAATATTTTCCCTGTATTTATAGGTTTCAGGCTATCAATATTCTCAGTACATTAATGTTTTAAATCTCCATTCCCCACGTCAGATTTGTCTCCTCCAACATCAACTAAGTATATATATATACATGCTGGCAACAGTATCCTGATTTCAATTCTTTGAAAAGATCTAAATTGGCTTCAGTTCAAAAATAAAGTAATAATCTAGACCGCAGGTGACTGCAACCAAATCATTAAAAATACTTTGATAAGATGATAATATTTCCATTAGGACTCCAATTATTATTTACAAATTTTTAATTATTTGAAAAGCATTCCATGGTCGTTAAATTCCAGATACAACACCAAAAAAATTATGTATGTACATCTAATTAATGCTTTTATGACATTTTCCCTTCAAGAAATGCCATTGGTCTGCATCACGTACCTCCTAGTAAACAGGGTCACATAGAGTTTTCGAGCCATCTTTGGTGGACTTTTTCTGTGGAGCCCGGATCCTCATTATCTTTAAAGCTCCTCTCACCTCACTGCATTGCTCATTACTGTGCACAGGAAGTGGAAGCTGGCTTACTCTTAACTGTGTCTAAATGGTGCTTGCATTTTACTGTCTGAGGCAGAGGTGCAAAGCTGTGGTAAGATAATTAGCCACCTGTTTTTTTGACACCATCTGGCACTTTTCTAGGGTTTTTAATCATTAAAGAGAGCAGAGTTTATGGTCCATATGCACCTATATAAGTGAATGTGCAGAATACTGTGTAAGAAGGCTTTAAAAACATCATGTATGTGTGATTATTGTATTGTTTATTATATTGTGGTGGAAATGGAATATTTTATCAGCACACAATACTGGCGTGGAAATTATCTTATTTAGGTGGCATATTTACCCCAGCAGACTGTGTGCCACAATTATACATAATGTATAGAGTATGGTTCATTCATTTATTTATTTTTTATGTCATATTAATTCATAGTGCAAATATGAGTCCCAGGAATGCTGGATTCTGATTGGTCAGCCACGGCATTCAGTGGTCTGATATTTTCTAATATGCGCCATTGTCAATGACAACACAATCTGTCAAACTACCTTGATTGCTAAATGAAGCTGGCGCTACCTTCAGTGTTAATATTATGGTAATACTGTTGCGATTTTCAGGCTTTAGGATAATAGACAGGTAAGATTTCAAATAAATAAATAAACTTAGATCAATATTTCATGTCCATGTAATTATTTATTTTGCGAGTAGCCATACATATATAAGGACGCTTATTTCCACCACAGAAAATTAAATATAAAAAAAGCAATTGATTTTTCTTTTTTTCAATCTCACAATTCTAACTTTTTTTTATTATTATTATTTTTCCCCCTTTGAGTTTAAATCTCGGAATTCTGACTTTTTTTTTCTTCTCATAACTGGGAGTTTACATCTTTCAATTTAGATATATATTTTTTTAATTCTGAGTTTACATCTAACAATTCTGCCTTTTTTCTTAGAATTGTGAGTTTAAATCTCATAATTTAGATTTTTTTTCTTACATTTCTGACTTTTTTTCAGAATTTCAGAATATCTCACAATTGCAAGTTATAAAATTGTAATTACAAATTTAAAGCTCACAATTATGGTGTTTTTTTCTCTGTAATTCTTTTTTTTTCATCTAACAAAATAACGCTCAAAATAGAGTTCAAATTACACAATCAGAATTCACATTACACAACTGAGTTTTTCTTGGGATTCTTTTAAAAATACTTTTAAAGATATCACAACTTTTAAAAAAGGTCATTGTGACATTTTATACCACATTTCTGACTTTTTTTCTATCAGTTGTCAGTTTATATCTCACAGAACTAGTTTTTTTCTAGTTCTAGATTCTAGGTTTTTTTTCACAGAATTGCGAGAAAAAGTCTCAATTGTAAGATATAAAATCAGCATTGTGAGATAATGATTGCAATTAATATTTTATTATTACTGTTATATTTCATCCCATAGTAGAAACAAGTTTCCATGCATATATTAGTGCTTTCAAAGTAAACAAACAGTTTTTGCATTCTGTCAAAGTTGATTAGAATTGCATTGACCTTACATTAATTGGCAAACAACCTCAAATTTCTCATCTGGCACTAGTGTTTTACACCATCTTATCTTCAGTATAACAACCGCAAGGTTATCCTGACCCAGTACAAAAGCCGCAGAACTCACAGGGAAGGGTTCAGTGAGGCGAAACCCTTTCACAATCTTGCATCAAAGTACTTTTGGACATTTTTTTTAATGACTCATTTTCACTGAAAAATGCTAGATACATGGCTGGTTTGGAGGTTAAGTACCATCGTTAAGCAAAGCGAGTCAAACTGGACCAAACGAGGGGATGTTATAGGTTATTATTTATTGGAAATAAGCAAATTTATGTTTCTCATAAAGGGAGGATATTCGGAAATCTAACTAGCTTGCTAGAAATAGGCGTTTATTGCCTCGTAAACTAATATTCTTACGTAACACATGGTCCATATAAAAATGAATCAGCTAATTTGTACACACAGTATGTTTTCTGAATAATCAGTATCTTTGCATTAGTTCAAATGTTAATATCCTTATTGCTACATTTATTACACTCATGGAACTAATCTAATAAACCACATGTTCCGATATTAATGAATATGAATCCACATGGTGAACCAGCTAATGATATTTGCTGACAAGATAAGATGTGTAAAGGGCCCTTTATATAGTCTATACCATGTACAAAATGGGCAAACCATGATGAAAAATGTCGAATATATTTCATTTCTTATTCTTTTTGATAAATATTATGGCACTGAAATTGGAACTAAAAGCTTTTAATATATATATATGATATATATATATATATATATATATATATATATATAGATATATCTTATATACTATGATATATATATATATATGTGTGTGTATATGTATATGTGTGTGTGTGTGTGTTTGTGTGAGTGTGTGTGTGTGTGTGTGTGTGTGTTTTCCAATTGTGCTTCTGCTAACTGCCTTGATATTTCATATCTGAGTAATGGCATTCAATGACAATGACAGTTTTTAAGTATGATTTAAGTGTCAAAATACTTGTTAGGGCCACTGATAGATGCTTTTTTGTATGTATAGCAGTTGGTTTAACACATCTTTTCCGGAAAAAAAAAAATCACTTTGTTCTGTAAATCAAATCTAAACCAAGATTTCTAAGTGCATCCGGACATTTTTACAACACTTTATATTGTAGAGAGAGTATGACTCTGGGATTAGGAACCATGAAAGACAAATGGAACGAGACATAGCAAGAAATGTAAAATTTCAAGGGCAGCAGAGAAAGGCAATTTAAGTTATTTTGTCATTACCAATGCATGAAGCATGATGCAAGCAGGGTTCTTCCAGGATACATCTTTTACAACAGTGTCAAACTAATTGGCACTGGAGTATTGTCTGGCTTTTGCAGCAAGGAGACACATTTTGTGTTGCTTATTCAGCCTGGAATTGGCCGGCACTCAGGACGGGTGCAAGAAACTTCGCAGGGCGCCACGTCTGATAACCTTTACCTAGATGACGGTTCACCTTTTGTTAGAGCAGCTCGAACGTTCCCACCAAAGCTATTTCCAATTTTAAAAGGTGCCAGAGAAAACAATCCAGGTTAGAAAAGGGGCAGCATACAGACAGGCCGGCTGGAATCTATGTGGCTGATATGACTTATCTGACAGCTGTGCAATGGTGTATCGATCGAATCCTGTGATAAAGGTAGCTACGCTCAATATTTGAGTTCTCTGCAGCCAGGCTTGGGCTGCAAGGTAAAAAATCGAGGCTATATACAAATGTCAGCTAAATCATCCTCAGCTGTGACAGCAGGATTAAACACAATATACTTTATGGAAATTGGCTCCATTTTTTTTTTTGACACATACGCTGCGTTCCAAAACCTAGTGAGCTGTCTGTATGCCGCCTCAGAAGATTCCTTGTTTTGGCTGAATTCCAAGCAAGCATCACGTATGTACTTTATATGGACAAGGCAAACCAGAATGCACTGCAATTAGCTCTGTGGGAAAAACAGATTATCATAAGATGAGTCAGAAAAACATGTAATTTGTTCAATAGTGAGAAGTTAGATAGATATAAAATAGACTATTTTCGATGGTTTTTGTGTTGGCTGTGTAAGTTCATGGTGCATTCAAGTCATAGTGGAAAGATTGTATTTACGAGTTCAGAGCACATGAACGTCGCTATAAAGTTGTAATTATGAGTTTCCGAGTTGGGCGTGTGTCAGTAAGAAAACATGGTGGACTTAATGGATGCAGAGTCTGTATTGATGGTACTTTGATTTTCAATTAGTGAAATAGTAATTCCCTTTCAGTCGGTCACTCTCGACGTCACGTCGGAGGACCGACGAAATTGGGATCTCGCTTAGAGGGACCAATCTACTTCGAGTGTAAAGTAAACGAGCCAATGCACATTGGCATGAAATTATTGCATCCAGCTGCTGCTGATCACAGCGTGAGTATAAGTAGGCAGCAGGTGCAGCGCATATTCAGCTTTTTCGCTTCGGAGCCGAGCGATCACATCGTTCCGCTCCTGACTACTCTACGGAGAGAAGACTGAACGAGTTCAGCACGCTCTTGGAGAGCTCTTCGTGTTGGCAGTATGGCGCTTCAGCGGTGGTGATTTCGTGTGTCGAGTGGATTGCACACATCAGGCTGCACTAACCCCTGTTTGTGCGGCCATCTCCCCTGTGCGCCTCAGCACACTAAAATAGCTTTTTCCCCTAAAAGAGCAATTCCGGGTGCGTCTTTCTAAAGACGACGTTGCTTGGCAAACTTGACGTTACGTCTTTATAAAGACAATGTGGGTCTTGCTATAGACAACGTATCACCCGGGCGTTCTGGATGCGGTCGTTACCTGGCGCTGGGTGATGGTCACGATCGCTGCCTCTCGTGCCTGGGCATGAAGCACGCTGAGGTGGCTTTCGTGGATGGCTCATGCTCCCATTGCGTTGGTATGATCATCTCGGAGTTGCGGACTGGACTCCGTTACCTGCAAGGGGGCGGGAGTGCCCGTGCCACTGCCTAGATCTGGGGTTCTCTCTGGTGGTAGCCGGGGGCGTCCTTTTTCTGGCGGATTGGTCTTACGGTCACGGTGAGGAATTATCCTCCGGGGATGCCCAAGCCCGCCGGGACTTCGAAACCAGCGGAGCTCTCAAAAAGAGCAGGCTGAACCCTTCCGGGGGGTACCACCTGTTTCTTCCGAGGCTCCCCCCGACGATCGGATGTCGATTGCAGCATCGGAGGGTGAGCCAGAGCTTTCTGGAGAGGAAGATTCGGCTGCGCTGCTCTCCTCCGGGACCGTAGCAATGCCTGGATCGGATACAGAAATAATGGCTATTGCTTTGTTTTTGTTTTTTTTTTTTTTTTTTTTTGCCCGGGCCACCGTAGGGGTAGGGCTCGATTGAAGACTTTCACCGTGTCCCGAGCCATCAAGGTTGCACGATTGGTTCTCGGGGAGGTCCGCGCTGGTTCTCAGCGCCCTTGGTTCCTTTCTTCCCGGAGGTGCATGAGGAGTTCAACAGGTCGTGGACGGCACCTTTTTTATTGCCGGAAACTGATTTGCTGGATCCTCTTCCCTCACCACCCTCGATGGTGGGGCAGTCAGGGGTTACAAGGGTCCCCCCGGTGGAACGGTCGGTTGCGATGCAGTTGTGTCCTAATAACGCCTCCAACCGGCAGGGAGAACCGTACCTCCCCTCACGGGTCTGTAGGTACTCGACTGGCCAACGATGCCTATACGACCGGTGGAGAAGCTGCCTACGCCTTACACGCTACGGCGTGATTGCAAGTGCAACAGGCCAAGGCACTGAGGGACTTGCACGAGGGTGGTCACGACCTGGGAGTTCAGAGAGAACTCCGCACCGCGGCGGACCTCGCGCCAAGAGCGACGAAGGTTACGTCGCGGTCTCTGGGTCATGCGATGTCCACTATGATGGTCCAGGAGCGCCAATTCTGGCTGTTACTGGCTGACATGCGCGAGACGGACAAGACACGATTCTTGAAAGCCCCCGTGTCCCAGACCGGCCTCTTCGGCGACACAGTGGAGAACTTTGCCCAGCAGTTCTCCGCTGACCAGAGCAGACTGAGGCCATCAGGTTCATCCTGCCGGTGTGCAGCTGCTGCCACCAAATTCTCGACAAAGAGCAATTCCTCTATTTTTTGGGTCACCAGAGGGGACGGGGGGTTGCGGACGATCTAGTACGTATCACACTCACCCTCCTCTCTCGACAGTGAGCAGCAGTGGGCGGATCGGGAAGACAAACCAACGGACTACCCACACACCCTCTACTCGAACGCAGGTCAGTGTTAAACACACCAGACCCCGCCTCGGACCGGCAAAGAGAAGCCCGGACCGGGTCCCTGCGTTCTTTCACGCTGCCCGCTGCGGGTACGCCTGTAGTTCCATTGACACCACTTACGCGGTGTCTGGGAGCCTGTCTAGAGCTACCCAGCCCGTCTCGATGCCTCCGTCGAACCGTTCAGGCTCGGCTATGCGATTCAGTTTGCCCGGCGCCCTCCCAAGTTCAGGGGCTTCCACTTTACGTCAGTGAAAGCAGCAGATGCCCCTGTCTTGCGTGCAGAGATCGCAGTCCTACTGGCGAAGGACGCGATAGAGCCATCCCTCCAGCCGATATGAGGTCGGGGATTTACAGCCCTTACTTCATTGTACCCAAAAAAAGGCAGTGGGTTGAGACCTATCTTGGACCTGAGCGTCTTGAACCGGGCCCTTCACCGGCTCCCGATCAAGATGCTCACGCAGAAATGCATCTTCAGGTGTACCCGTCCCCAAGACTGGTTCGCAGCGATCGACCTGAAGGACCCGTACTTTCATGTTTCGATCCTCCCGCGGCACAGGCCATTCCTGCGGTTTGCGTTCGAGGGGCGGCCATACCAGTACAAGGTCCTGCCCTTCGCGCTGTCCCTGTCGCCCCGTGTCTTTACGAAAGTTACGGAGGCACCCCTTGTTCCCACGAGAGAGCAGGGCATCCGCATCCTCAACTACCTCGATGATTGCTCATACTCGCCCAGTCTCAGGATCACTTGTGCGAGCACAGGGACTTGGTGCTTTCACACCTCAGCCTGTTGGGCCTTCTGGTCAACTGGGAAAAGAGCAATCTCTCACCGACGCAGAGGATCTCTTTTTCGGTCGAACAGACAGCACGCCTCACGAAGGAACGTGCTCAGTCGGTGTTGAACAGCTTGAATACATTCAAGAGCAGGATGACGGTCCCACTGAAACAGTTTCAGAGGATCCTGGGGCATATGGCAGCTACGGCGGCAGTAACGCCGCTGGGGTTGCTCCATATGAGATCCGCTGCAGCATGGCTGAGCAATAATAATTGGTGCATGGCGAATTCAGTCACACTCTAAGCAGTGATAAGAAACACAGTTAGTGCCAAATACAGCAAACAAAAATAATCTTTCTTCAGAAATGTGGGTTTTGTCTCTGTGGGAAACATCAGAACGTGCTGGAAATGCAACATCAGCTCAGTTTTTCTCATCCAGATTGTAATCCTGGCACCTTAAATAGTGCATGTGTATGCACTCATAAACATGTAACAACATGTATCAAGTATCAGGGTTTAACCTTCATGTTCTGTTTGGTGTCGTTTATAGATTGAGGGCCATTTTAATACATTAAAAAAACCTAGACCCAGCTAACAGGGAACGTTCTCAGAACATTTTGGAAAGGTTCTGAAGGTTCGTCTCAAATTACGAACAAATGTCTTCCCCCCAGTGATGGCCCGGAGGCTGGGAAAATTAAAAGCAAAATTTTTTTTTTTGGGTGAACTATTTCTTTAATGGGGACATTACCATATTGTTCTTTGAACATATTTTTGTTAGTTGGGAAAGTATTAGGCAGATACTTCAAGACTTTTACTACTTTTATTAACATATAAACAAATCTTGACAACACACTTCAGACATCCTCCATGAAAAATGTTGCTTCTGGCTTAGGTTTAAAAGACGTCAGCTATGAAGCAGCTATAAATAGGTGTAATGAACTTGTTCATGCAAAGATTCTCTAGTGTACACATGCCACAAATGTCAGTTGTTTATTTTAATTTATTTTATTGTACTTTTATACAATGCATTTTTGTTGGATGATTAGATGCCAGTCACATTTCAGAAAAATGTTTAATGCTTTGTGATAGACGAGATGGTTAAAGCTTCAATAAGTTTTGTTTAGATCAGATAAACAATAAAACAGTTTAAAAGCGTAATTTTTACACAGTGAAAAATTATTTTTAGACAGTAACGTCAATCTCAACAGAACATGAGCATTAACTAACCACGGCTATACCATAGATGTAACCATGCAAAAGCAATTCTCATAAATTATACGGCTAGCAGTCTGCATACAGCAGATAAAGTATTATACATGCTTTTACATGTTCTTATGCAACCACCAAAAGGAATCATAAAATATGGATTTTAACATTACTTGGCTTAATGCATGACACTAAAATCCCCTTTAAAGACAGCAAGAGGAACATTTCCCTTTAGCTCATCACTTATTGATGCAAATTCATGCTAATCAGACTTCTGTAAAGCTACACCCTTTGCTAACCCATGTAACAATTTCGCAAGGGAAGGATATCTAGCTCTGTCTCCAGTGCACATGCATGTATATTCATTTTATGGATGTGTGAAGGATGACAATTTGTTTTAGGGTGGGGTGGTGTCATGGTTGAGGCTAATAATCAGAAAGTCGCTTTAGTTCAAGCTCTGCAGACAGTGAGTCACTGTGACCTTAAATGAATGTGTTCAATACAGGTCGAGCTCTATTGACAGCATTTGTGGCATAACGTTAATGAATACCACAGAAAGTCATTTGTCCCTCAGTTTGTAAAGGTGCACATAGTTATTTTTCCTCATTAGTCACTTTTTACAAGTGGATTTGGCTTTTCCAGTGTCTCTTCAGCTTTTTAATTGCTAAATGCACTCAATGACCACAGTCACAAAATTTATGATTTTTTTTTATCACATTCAGCCATTAGCAAAACAATTGGAATCTGCAAATCACTTTATACACATTGATATGTTGTTTTATGTAACTTAAATGTACTGTATGTTCCAAACACAACCATAAACTAAATTTGACTGTGCAATCATTTCATACTGAACGATATCTGCATCTATAGAAGATCTGTAACCAATTAAGGATGAAAAAGGTTAGCCATATACCACTAGTCTTGCCCTTTTGATAACAAACAATGGATTTATTTTAGTAAACATAGTTTTTTTTCTCCATACAGATCATGTTTCATTTCTATTTGTATGACTATACTTTTACTATAAATACCATGGTTTAACTCAGAGACCCATCTCTTTAACCTGGTTTACACACAACACACTAACACATTTCTAATATTCAAATTCGTTAAAGGATTTTTAGGCTGCAGTAATTAGGTCAACCGGAACCGGGAACACTTCCCATAACACCCGATGTATTTGCTACATTGTTAGAAGAATGGCATTTATGCTAATATTAGTCTGTTTCTCTCTGATTCCGAGGTCACCGTAGCCACCAGAACCAGTCTGTATCCAGATCAGATGGTCACTGCATTCACCCGGATCCAGTACGTATTCAGACCAGATGGGGGATCAGCACCTAGAGAGGACCTCTACAGCCCAGAATGTCAGCGGAGACCATATCAACTAGATGAGCCCTAGAGACAGATCCCCAGTAAAGACCTTGTCTCAGACGGCCACCGGGACAAGACAACAGGAACCAGTTGAGTCCTCTGCACAATGTGACTTTGCTGCATCCTGGAATTGGACTGCTGGTTTCGTCCGTCCAGAGGAGAACTGGCCCCCCGACTGAGCCTGGTTCTCCCAAGGTTTTTTCTCCATTCTCTCACCGATGGAGTTTTGGTTCCATGCCACTGTTGCCTTTGGCTTGCCTAGTTGGGGACACTTAATTTCCAGCTATATCGTCGACTTTATTGCACGGACACTATTTAAACTGACCTGAGCTGGATGATGACATCACTGAATTCAATGATGAACTGTCTTTAACTGAAAAATGAGTGTTTACTATTGTCACTTTGCATTATTGACACACCATTTTCCTAATTAATGCTGTACAGTTGCTTTGACACAATCTGTATTGTTAAAATCGCTAATAAATAAAAGGTGACTTGACTTGACTAACTAGCAAAACCAATGGTTAATTGTGGTTAACTACAATAAATATGTTTATTTATTTGTAATAGAACCATGGCTCATTTATTTTGTTGCCCTTCTTCCATAATGTATTGGTGAGCATCTTCTTCTTTTTTCCACTGGATTTTCTGTTCTATTAATTAAATGGCTAAAATGTCTTAAAATATCTTTTTGTCACTGGATTTTCTGCTGTATTCATTAAAATGTCTAAAATATGAAGCACTTAAAGGGGTCCTATTATGCTCTTTTACAAAGTCTTGATTTTGTTTTGGGGGTGTACTAGAACATGCTCTCATGCTTGGTGGTTCGAAAAACGCATTATTTTTCAAATAATTTACATTATTAAAATACCTTTCTCCCATCCTGGCACAAACGGCTTGATTAGTTCCAGCTTTGATGAAGGTCCGCCTTCCGAAAAACAAAATGTGATGTGATTGGTTAGCTGTCCCAGTGCGTTGTGATTGGCGAACAGCTTAGATGGTGTTTCAGTACTGCAACGCCCCCTTGCTCCGTCTTTCAACAAAAAATTTTGTGCGAATCCGGCACTTCTCCCTCGTGATGTGGAAGCTGTCCTCAGTAAAATGCGCAGCACCCAATAGCAAATTGGGTCCTTTCAGTTGGTCACTACGAGTCACGTCGTGACCGACGATTTGGGATCTCGCTTAGAGAGACCAATCGACTTTGAGTGTAAACTAAACGAGCCAATGCACATGGCATGCAATTATTGCATCCAGCTGACGCTGATCACAGCGTGAGTATAAGTAGGCAGCAGGTGCAGCGCATATTCAGCTTTTCGCTTCGGAGCCGAGCGGTTGTATCGTTCTACTCCTGACTTCTGCGTAGTGATAAAATACAGTCAAGCACGCATTCGGTGGGCTCTCGTGGGTGGACGGTGCTTCAGCGGTGGTGGTTTTCCCGTGTCGAGGGGGTTGCACACATCAGGCTGCACTACCCCCTGTTTGTGTTGCAAGCGGTTATCTCCCCTGTGCTCTTCAGCACATTAAAAGAGCAATTTCCATTGTTAAAGAGCTTCACGGGTGGAACGTCTTTTTAAAGACGCGTCTTTTTAAAGATGCCTTTCCATCCGTGCGTTTCTGGATGCGGTTGTTACCTGGCGCTGGGTGATGGTCACAATCGGTGCCTCTCGTGCCTGGGCATGAAGCGCGCTGAGGTGGCTTTTGTGGATGGCTCATGCTCCCATTGCGGGGGTATGATCATCTCGGAGTTGCGGACCGGACTCCTTTACCTGCAAAGGGGCGGAGTGCCCGGGCCACTGCCCAGATCTAGGGTTCCCTCTAGTGGCAGCCGGGGGCATCCTTTTTCTAGCAGTGGGCGGACTGGTCTTACAGTCACGGTGAGGTATTCCCCTCCGGGGATGCCCGAACCCGCCGGCACTGCGAAACTAGCAGAGCTTTCAGTAGAGCAGGCTGGACCCTCCCAGGGGGCACCACCTGTTTCTTCCGAGGCTCCCCCACGACGATCGGATGTCGATTGCAGCATCGGAGGGTGAGCAAGACTTTTCTGGGGATGAAGATCCGTCAGCGTGCACGCCCTCTGGCGGTAAGCGGGCGGGAGACGGACCCGGAAATGATGGCTATGCTTTCCCGGGCCGCCGAGAGTGTCGGGCTCGAGTGGAATCCACCGCGTGCCCGAACCCTCAAGGTGGACGATGGTTTTCGGGGGGGTGGGGGGGCGCGCGCTGGTTATCAGGGCCCCACTCCAGGGCCTGTCTTCAAGGGAGGTGCATGATGTGAGATCCGCGGGGTTCATGGGACGGCACCTTACTGCAGAAAAACCGGCCCAGTGGCTCATCGTCCATAACCACCTCGATGGGGGTACAGGCGAGGGGGTACACGGATCCCCAGGTGGATGGTCGTTTGACGATGCAATGTGTCCAAATGCCGCTACCACTTGGCGGGGCAAACCGTTGCTCCCCTCCCGGGCCTGTAGGCACTCGTCGGCCTTGATCGACACTGCCTATATGGCCTGTGGAGAAGCTGCGTCCGCCTTACACGCTTCGGCGTTACTGCAAGTGCACCAGGCCAAGGCACTGAGGGACTTGCACGAGGGTGGTCATGACCTGGAAGTTCTCAAGGAACTCCGCACCACGACGGACCTCGCAGATACGAGCGCCGAAGGTTAGGCGCCGGTCTCGGGGTAGTGCCATGTCCAATATGGTGGCCAGGAGCGCCATCTAGGCGGGGTATGGACGACATGCGCGAGACGGGGGGACCAACAGAAACCATTCCAGTGACGCCCCTGTGTCCCAGACCGGCCTTTTCGGTGACACGGTGGAGAACTTCGCCCAGCAGTCGCCCAAAAGCAGACTGAGGCCATCATGTACATCCTGCCCCGGCGTGCAGCTGCTGCCTCCACCTGGCCGCCGGCGGCAGCACCACAGCCCGCTCGTCAACGAGGGCAGCCGCCCCGCCCGTCCAGGCCCCCGCCAAACCTGGAGGCAAGCGAGAGAGCAAGAGGCCCGGAGACATAAAACGAGGAGTTCAGGGCGAACACGAGATGGAGGAGTTGCTCTTCAGGAGGTGGTGAAGGCACCACTCCTTCCCCCGGAGGAGGGCCGGTTGGAGAATCTTTTGTTTCCTTTTTTTTCTGCCACTGACCTCGCGGCCAGTGGTACCTAAATTCTCGACAAAAGAGCAATTTCTTCCTTCTCTGGGTCCCCTGAGGGGACGGGGTTTGTGGACGATCCAGTGTCGTATCACACTCACCCTACTCTCTCGCCAGTGAGCAGCAGTGGGCAGATCGGAAGGACGAACCCTCTGCTCGAACGCAGTCAGTGTGGCACACACTCAGACCCCGCCTCGGACCGGCAAAGAGACTCCCGGGCCGGGTCCCTGCGTTCTTTCACGCTGCCCCACTGAGGGTAAACCTGTAGTTCCGTTGATGCCACTTGCACGGTGTCTGGGAGCCTGGCTAGAGCTACCCAGCCCGTCTCGATGGCTCGTTCGAACCGTCAGGCTCGGCTATGCGATTCAGTTCGCCGGCGCCCTCCCAAGTCAGGGGCGTCCCTTACGTCGTGAAAGCAGCGATGCCACGTCTTGTGTGCAGAGATAGCAAGTCCTATGGCGACGGACGAGATCAGAAAGCCCCCCCCCCAGCAAGATGAGAGTTAACCACCCGCGCGCCTTCCCGATAGACGGTCGGCCCGGCATTGGTGTGAAACATTAAGAGGGGACCAGGAGGGAACGGAGGAGAAATCGAACGAATAACAGAGAGAGGACTCGCACAGGCGGTTCGTGAAGTGAACGAGGAGGAGCGATAAGAAGGCTCAGTGATGGGCGCTATCGCACGCAGACACGGGGGCGCGAATGAGAGAGACCAGGGCCAAGTCTCTCACGGCGGGAACCACAGTGAGAAGCTGCGCGTTGTGAACCGGGCCCTTCACAGGCTCCCGTTCAAGATGCTCACGCAGAAATGCAACTTCAGGTGTATCCGTCCCCAAGACTGGTTCGCAGCGATCGACCTGAAGACGCGTACTTTCATGT
>JADLZN010007380.1:0-15139 GCA_018155175.1 Sinocyclocheilus anophthalmus | reverse complement strand
ATAATTAAAACATTTCTAAACCCCGGTCCGCATGAGGTTCGAATCGAGACTGCAAAATAATGGTTAGCTCTATGACATACCGTCACAGTCCACTACATCGCCGTCGTCCTTGGGATTTAGACAGACTTAGAGGGATACAGAACTTCAACATATCATTTGAGACGCTGCTGAAATAACATGAAGACATGGTTTCTCTGTTCCCCTAGTAAAATGTACGACGTTTTTATATTTTTAGCGATGACTAAAACTAGTGTAAATGTTCTGCTTTGTTTTATATCATGTGCGATCACATAATTTATTTATTTATTTTCATTTAAAAAAAGAGAATAAGACTCGGGGGCGATTGAATGCGCACGTGTGAGAGAGAGAGAGAGATCTTTTCCAGCTTAATTTTGGTAAACCTCTCATTTGAAGAATGGCTATGCTTGCCCTAGGAAGACTTTGTTTCACGGGAAAATGTAAGAGGGTATTTATATTTTTTTATTGTTTTTTATTTTCAATATCAGAATGACAGTGTGGTTTGGTGTGAGGTGTGGTGTAAGGATAGAGAGAGAGAGAATCTGTTCAAATGTTTTATTTATTCTGTTTATTGTTCATCCCATTCCTTCTCAGGAGTTTTAGGTGAGTATAAACCGGTCATGTCTATGTGTTTCACAGCTCTTTTATGATTTTCCACAGAAGTGCACAGGGTCTATTTATCTAAGCATGCCTTGGAATGCAACCGGACACTCGGACCCAGATGATGCAAACCCCCCGGATGTGGGAATGGACCATTAAAATCTTCAAAACATTCCTAAGGTCTTCATTATTGCTTCATCACCACTTGGACACATACATACAGCTGAACAAACATCATTTTTCATCCCCGGAGGTCAAAGGTTGACGTTGGAATTTCACATATGCCGGTTTTCACATCTGGACAGGTCACGGGGTCAACACAACTTGGGTGGTCGCCATGTGGTGGGTGCGTGGGGGAGGGGGAAAGGTCACAAAGGTCAAAGCCATCAATCATGTTGACATATGCCGTCGGGTATCACTACTCACATGCACACAAACTAATGCATACCAGTACTTGTAGAGCAATTATGATTACATTTACTCTTTATCTGCATTAAAAACCTTCACATTTGTAAACACTGCCAATGTTTCAATTACAAAAAGCTTGTTTTTCATTCTGCGGTACCTCTAAACAAATGGCCCTCTTCAGTTTGACAGGGTTCTTGGCTATAAAATACATGTGCAGCCTAAAGTCAGAATTAGGCATGATGATGCCTTTATTCTGAGACACGCTGAATTCATCTCCAAGTATCTCCAGGCCCCTCAGTCTCCAAGCAGCTGGCATAAGGGTGTTATTGCGCAGATATAAACTCTGGGTTTCTTTTCTATAAACAAAACAAGAAAAATTAATGAAAAGGATTTTTTCACCCGCAATATATCGGATTAATTATAACAATTAACATTTGTGTACATGAAAAATGTTTCAATGTGTACAACTTCAAAACACAAAACAAAGAAGGAAGTGTCCATACACTGAAATTAAAGCTCCAAACAAATTTATTGCAACATTTCAGCCAGTTGGTCTTCATCAGGCACATCATGGTTAACCACAAAAGTGGTTGACAAATTTAAGAAATGGCTAGTTAGACTGATAATACAGCAAATGTAATATTGTTAACCACAAAATATGATTCAAATCACATTTTACATATTTAAAAAGTGGCTTACAGCTCAATCAATCCCAAAATTACATTCTGCAAAAAAATAAATATGAAGCTGCATACTTTTCACTCATTGGGTTCCAGTGTCATATTTGGAGGGTCAAGAAGGAAAGTGGTGGCCTTGGTGTCCTGTTGAAAGCAAAAATGGATCTCTGCCTCCATTTTAGATGTATTGTGAATTACAAACTTATCCATATTCTCAGGATATTTTGCTTCTTTATACCTGGGTCAGGATAACGTCATTAATATTAATAAAGTCCTAATGTACAAGCACATTTATTATAGAAGAACTTTAACAGAAAATAAGACACTCAATAATGACAAAATAGCTCATTTAGCACAGAGAACAACATGCCAGCACCTGTCCCTGGTCTTTCCACATAGCAGAGGTCCAAACTTATACAGGTCTGACTGGATAATGTAAGTCTTTTGAAGTCCACTCTCAGGCTGCAGGCGTCTTTTGCAGTGTGCAAACACAATCCTATTACATAAACATACAGACACTAAGTAGTACATGTCCACAAGTGTAGTTGATAAGTATATATTTCCCTACTGAAATGTTTCTCACTTGGGGTCCCTGCTTATAGTTGGGTAAGCACAAATTCCTCTACAGTATAGCTGATAACATCGCTTGGTCCCCATCACCTCAAAGCTGAAAGTCTGTTCAAAACTTCTAAGAACAGAAGAGTAAAACTTGATCCTTAGAGTAATTGCTCCATTTGATGGTACAATCCAGCGGAAATGAGTGAGTCTGTAAAAGAACAACAAAATACAAGGTTTCAGTGAAACGGTTCTATTTATTTGTGGTTTATGTGTGTGAGGGTCCTCCATACCCCTGGTTGTATTCTGGATTGGGTTCCTCAGAAGGTATACCCTGGCCAGGATTAGATGTGTTAGTAATCGTCATGCCCTCCTGCAGGAAGACAAGTCGACTGCTTTTAATTTAGATCTTTAATATAACTCTTTTTACATGTTCATATTTAAGTTACATACGGTACAAATGACTAAAAGGCCTTAGTACCTTAACGATTTCTGATCTAAGGTCTGCTTCTTTCTTCTCTGGCAGATTCTTACAAGACGTGGGCATCACAAAAGTAAAACAGCTGTTGGAGAGCTGTGTGTTGGGCACTGATCTCATCTTAGGGTATGGGACTATGGAGAATATTATAGGTGGTGGGATGGGTGGACGTTTAGGTCCTAACCTTAACTCATCCAAAACCTGTGAGAAATTTTTTTTTTAATTTTACTTGATATTCTATGGATACAAACTTTGCGCAACAAAGAACTGTTCCGACATAAATAGGAACTGAAGTACTTTACCTTCTCATGGGAGGGTAGTTTCATGCTACTGATGATCTCGAATCCACTCAGTTGTTCCTTCTCTTTTATAGACAGCCAGGTATGGGGGATAGGCTGTGGAACCACCATCTTTTCTGAGCCCTCGGCACCATCAGTTGACACTTGGGTCTGACTGGGAGCTGGTGACTTCATATCTGCTGCCTTCACTTTCAGCTTTTCCTTCTCTCGTTCCCTCTTGCTCTTCTTGGCAGAGGCAGGAGGACAGTTTGTTACGTCTCGAGTCTCTTGGGCTTCAGAGGCCATGGGCTACAATAAGAGACTCTGTGTTCGGTCCCAGAACTGAAGAATGTGTTGGAGTTCTGGCTGACTTTGTCCGTACAGATGGAACCGGGCCAGTAGCTGTCTGTCACTCTCACTGGACTGTTAAAGAAGAACAACAAAATATAGCAAAAGTTTTCAATATAGATTTCAAGCATAAATGGACAATGCCAACCAGCCAGGAAAATCTCTTTTAAAGTAATTACATTTGATGTTGTTTGTTGTACATAAATTATACACTTTACCTTGATTGGAAGTCAAATACTTCATGTAGTTCATGCAGTCAAGTTACTACATTTTAAACAAAAAAATCTGAAACATCTTTAGGCTTCACAAGAATAGTCTTCTGATGGAAAGCATATTGTGTATTGCAGACTCTAACACACAACCACCCATCTCCTGTTGTAGGTCCTCAGAAAGTGGAAGAGGGTCTTCATGTTCTGGTTTTGTATCCCAGTCCTCACTAGGTGTCATCTCCTCTTCTCTTAAATGCTCAAGCTCCTGTTGTCTTCTCTTCTTGTTCTTGGTCAAACTTGTCCTGTTCTCTAAAGGAATCCAATTTTAATTTCACAAACTCATTCTTACCTGTAGTTTTCTTTTAATAAAATTGAGTGTGAAGAACGTGTTGAATATTTGCGGTCATTACTAAAACCTATGAAAAAAGGTCTAATTTAAATCTCATTCACAGGACACACTGCAAGTAATCTTCTTAATTTAGTCTTATTTTAAGTTAAAATATTCAAACATCCTTAGAACAAAATAAATTTAGAAGCATATACTTAGACTTAAGATATTAAGACTTGTTTTTAGAGAATACATCCTGAAATAAATATATTTGTCTTATCCTGTTGGTAATGGTAAGTTATTTCTTGTTTTAAGCATACATCTAACAAAATGTATTTGAAGTTCATGTTTAATAAACTTAAACCTGAGATAAATTATCTGAAAACCAGCCTTAATATCTTAGAATTTGTTTTCCTCAAGTACAGTAAATGTATCTTGATGCATGTATCTTCTGGAATATAATATTACAATAAATAAATAAATTATTTTTGCAGTGTTTTAAGCATAAAAAGAATCTTGAATTTTTATCAGAACAGTGTAGAGCACCTTAGCTTGAAGGCACTGTAGCTTTTAAACAGGTTGATAACATAAATATGGTGATGGTTGTTGAAGGCTTTCAGGATGGTCTGGAGCATTTTACTTGGTGAGTGGCAGTACAGTGTCTCCAATCAGTCATTCACAACACCATGGTGGCAGTCGCTAAGCTATGGCATGGGGGCAAGCAGGACAAAATTACTATGTGCTGTCTACATATGCTGTGATTGACACAAATTATCAGCCATATATCAGATATGTGTAGGGTATACAAAACTCTCTGACAGGATCTCTACCAACACATCATCAGGCAATAAGTAGCTAATCAGCCCCAGCTCTTCATTTTGACTGGCACTCTCACACAGACGCTCACGTGTGACGGAAATGCTACGCCCCTTAACACACTGTGATGCCATCTCCCGGCACAGCGAAACAAAACCAATAAAAGCCATTATAAACGAGGCATTTGTTGCATTCAGTGGGGACATAATTACTGATTATATTGATTTATACTGTCTTTTTACGCGTTGTATGGCGCCGCGTAAACATAAAACCATGTCTGCATGTGATCGGAGAAACAACAAATAACAAGCACTACTCTACACTGCCCAAAAAACCCGCATTTGAATCGTCAGTGGCAATTCTTTAAATATGAAAACTTACTTACAGTCTGTGAGTCGGAACAGCTGGCATTGTAGTCTACTCCTTCAGGATCAGGAAACAGTCCTCCATAAAATGGGCCTGCACACATCTGATATTTGGGTTGAAGTGTTCTGGAACATTGTTGTAAATACAACTTAACCACTGATTTCTATTTGTGTCCTCTTTTGGAAGGCCAAACACAGTAGTTTTGCTTTCACAACGAAACAAACAGCTCACACATGTCGGGATTGAGTGAGGAATGGGCTCGGCATGCTTTGAGACGGACCGGCCGGCGGATTCGCGAAGGAGCGGGCAAGTTCTCCGCCTTACAAAGATAGAGAGCTGTAATTTTCATCATAGGTATCCCTCAACTATGAGAGACAAAATGAGAAAAAAAATCAGAAAATCACATTGTAGGATTTTTTAAGAATTAATTGGTAAATTCCTCGGTGAATTAAGTATTTGGTCACCTACAAACAAGATTTCAAGATTTCTGGCTCTCACAGACCTGGAACTTCTTCTTTAAGAGGCTCCTCTGTCCTCCACTCGTTACCTGTATTAATGGCATCTTTTTGAACTTGTTATCAGTATAAAAGACATTTGTCCACAACCTCAAACAGTCACACTCGAAACTCCACCATGGTCAAGACCAAAGAGCTGTCAAAGGACACCAGAAACAAATTGTAGACCTGCACCAGGCTGGGAAGATTGAATCTGCAATAGGTTAGCAGCTTGTTGTGAAGAAATCAACTGTGGGATCAATTATTAGAAAATGGAAGACATACAAGACCATATAATCTCCCTCGATCTGGGGCTCCAACGCAAGATCTCACCCCGTGGGGTCAAAAAACACAAGAACTGTGAGCAAAAATCCCAGAACACACAGGGGGACCTAGTGAATGACCAGCAGAGAGCTGGGACCAAAGTAACAAAGGCAACCATCAGTAACACACTGCGCCGCCAGGGACTCTCATCCTGCAGTGCCAGACGTGTCCCCCTTCTTACCAGTACATGTCCAGTCCCGTCTGAAGTTTGCTAGAGAGCCTTTGGATGATCCAGAAGAGGATTGGGGGAATGTCATATGGTCAGATGAAACCAAATTAGAACTTTTTGGTAAAAACTCAACTGTCGTGTTTGGAGGAGAAAGAATGCATCCAAATAACACCATACCTACTGTGAAGCATGGGGGGGAAACATCATTCTTTGGGGCTGTTTTTCTGCAAAGGGACCAGTACGACTGATCCGTGTAAACGAAATAATTAATGGGGCCATGTATCGTGAGATTTTTAGTGAAAACCTCCTTCCATCAGCAAGGGCATTGAAGATGAAACTTGGCTGGGTCTTTCAGCATGACAATGATCCCAAACACACCGCCCGAGCAACGAAGAAGTGGCTTCGTAAGAAGCATTTCAAGGTCCTGGAGTGCCTAGCCAGTCTCCAGATCTCAACCCCATAGAAAATCTTTGGAGGGAGTTGAGAATCTGTGTTGCCCAGCGACAGCCCCTAAACATTACTGCTCTAGAGGAGATCTTCATGGAGGAATGGGCCAAAATACCAGTAACAGTGTGTGAAAACCTTTTGAAGACTTACAGAAAACGTTTGACCTCTGTCATTGCCAACAGGGTATATAACAAAGTATTGAGATGAAATTTTGTTATTGACCAAATACTTATTTCCACCATAATTTGCAAATAAATTCTTTAAAAATCCTACAATTTGATTTTCTGGATTTTTTTTCTCATTTGTCTCTCATAGTTGAGGTATACCTATGATTAAAATTACAGGCCTCTCTCATCTTTTTAGTGGGAGAACTTGCACAATTGGTGGCTGACTTAATACTTTTTTTCCCCACTGTATGTAATATTTAATGTGTATAAATTAAAAAGAAAACTAAATATCATTGCTGTAATAAATGGTGTTTATTACTATGATATACAGTGAACTTTTCATGTCAGCAGACAATATTCCATACAAAATATCCCCACAAAATAACTGCATCACTGAGATTTTTGGTGGAGTAAACAATTTATTCTGAAGCAATATTTTTATCAGTGTTTTATCAGCTTTTACATACTTAAATCTGAGTATTTTTTTTATTTACCTTTACAAAGGCCTATTTTGAACCTTTTTAGATGTATGCATCATCTAACATGTCAACTTATTAAAATTTTTCAATAAATTCAATATACACTATAGGGCTGCAACCAGTCAGATTATAACAATTATTACAACTGCAATAAATAATGTTATAAGATTAATGTTTTAAATGCATTTATGAATATACAACTAAGACATTTTGAGGGGAAAAATGCATACTTTTCAAAACTCCTCAACTGAACTACCTGTAATGACTGTAAGTCACTTTATTGAGTGAGTCATTGAGTCGTTCATTCAACTGATTGAGTGTGTTATCATGCTGGTATCTTAAGGACTTTCGTGGACAGCTGACTCCTAAAGTTTTTGATATTCTTCATATTCTGTGTGTTGGTCAGATAAGTTTAAATAGATTTTTTACCTTTTATGGTCATTTTTACCTTTATAAAGCCATTTTTCTATAAGTGTGCATTATCTTTTGAGTCAAATTCTTACATTTAATCAGTGAATTTGAATAATAAGACATTTGGGCTGTTACCAAGCAAATGAAATCAGTATCAACAAAATTCATCTTTGCAATCCAGACATAAACTGCACCTGAAGTGGCATTTAGATGTGTTTACACGCTGTTTAATGCAGAACATGAATGCATTTAACCTGCAGTTACAAGTGCATAAATAATGTTTTGATATTTTAATCCTAAAACATTGAATACTGATATTTGAAAAAAAAAAAAATGAAAGATTTATATATATATATATATACTTTAAATGTGAAATTAAAACCGCCAATAGGTGGCAGTAAGTCACTGTTAAGTGAGTCATTGCGATTGAACCGAATCATTTAAACGGTTGATTCATTCGGGAACGAAACACCGTCATGTTGCTCAGAGACGCAAAACAGCACCGTGGCTTTGTTTGGAATTATTTTTGTTGGCGAAATAGTGCAAAAACAGGCAATATGGTTTCTAAAACGTAAGTCTCTTGATATTAATTTATTGTTTATTGAACTGTTGTAAAAATCAATATTACATTTGTATATTGTATTTTTTGGAGAAAAAAAGGCACTCTTCCCTGTGAACTTGAGTATAAATATACACATTTTCTGCCCCCATTACTTGAATTTGTGATCATTCTGAATGTATTTTAATAGACTGAATCATGCAGTGATCAAGCAGAGCGCACTGCAAATGCGCACGCGCACTAGACTTCACGTAATGCGTGCGCTCTGTAGGTGTTTTGAATGTTTGTTTGTTTTTGCTTTCGTGAGAATATTGAGTACAATAGCTCACTTGTCACGCTCATTTGTTCTGAAGTCTCGAGACAAACAGAGTGAGCCTCAGCGCGAGCTTGTATTCTGTATTCTGCTAACTTACTGCAATTCTCTCTGATGACGCAGTAACTTACCGCGGGTCGGTCTGTCCAATGATTGTAAAGTCATCAGGTCCGTCAGACGGATATTTAAGAATATTTTAGCGGTAATGAGACCAAAAATAATTAAGACCCATCGAATCCGAATTTAAGACATTTTAAGACTTTTTAAGGCCTTATATTAGGAAAACGTTATTTAAGACTTTTTAAGGACCCGCAGACACCCTGGAGACTTACTTTATTTGGTGGCACTCACAATAACAACAAAACATTGCGCTTTTGTAAAATAATGAAAGCAAACAGGATGCGCTTTCTGCCATCTCGTCTCAACTTGAGCGCGAAACTCCGTGTATACTTGCTTTACAGACATGAAAAATATATCTATAAAGAGTGAAATGTCTGCTTTCAAATGAACCAATTCAAATGGAAAACAAATATTCTCAGATTATGTAATCCGTATGAAAGATGCATACAGGTGCATCCACTACTGCGGAGATGACGAGTCAGTGTCGCTAATATCTCTTAAACGAAAACAAAGAAAGCACTAGCTTATCAATAACTTGTTAAAATTGTTAATGCAGCCTTCTTACTGTTTTCCTCTGACACATACATAATCATAGCTTATGCTTTATGCGTGCTTGAGCACTTATTAGGCAATGTAGGCAATTAACCCTTTAACTCTCACCCGTCCCCTCTGTGGGACACCTAAGTTTACTTCCCTATATTACAATTAAATCCTAATCTAATCTTACAAACTATATATCGTTGAAAGGTCTAGACTCCGAAATATATAATTTTACCATGTTTTTGTTAAAAAATTATGTAGTAAAAATACTGATTAATTTTTGACAGAGTGCACTCAAAAATCTACATATACCCAGATTTCTGACCTTTGTCCAAAAAAGTCTTCTCTGTTTGCCTCACTTCTCTATCAGCTGAAAACTTCAAATCTCAAAATTCATCCTTTGAAACCCATTTTAAAATCAAACATTGCATTACCATGAAAATGGCACATCAATATCATGTTACAAAATGTTTTCGTTTCAACACGTCTATGTTCAAAAATGTGAGTGACAGTTAAGGGGTTAAAGGCTCATTATTATGATTTAAATGCTTTATTAATAAACGTGCGATTAGTCGGCTCCTGCGTCAGCAGCATCATACATATGCATTCTGGTACTCTCGTGAATGGCGGCGGAGACTGACACGGAAGAGAATAATTGTTGAATAAAGTCGTAATTTTTGTTTTCTTTGAGCACAAAAAGTATTCTCTTAGCTTCATAACATTACGGTTGAACAACTGATGTCACATGGACAATTTTAACTATGTCCTTATTACCTTTCTTGGCCTTAAATGTGGTAGTTGCATTGCTGTCTAATATGCAGGGTCAGAAAGCTCTCGGATTTAATCAAAAATATAACACAAATGTGTTCAGAAGATGAAGGTCTTACAGGTTTGGAAGGACATGAGGGTGAGGAATTAATGACAGAATTTTCATTTTTGGGTGAACTATCCCTTAAAGACATGAATGTGGGTTTTTCTTTTTTTTTTGATGGCTTACGCAAATACATTTCCACTACCATGCAACTTTGAGATGAGTAACTAATTTAATTTTAAAGAAATATCTTTATTTCATCACGGACACATTAATTGACTAGAGTTTGTACTGTTTCAACTTTAAATAAATACTATTCTTTTGAACTTTCTTTTCATCAAAGAATTCTGACAAAACATATTTAGACTTTAAAATATATTTAGAACATAAGTTATTTTAAATTTAAATAATATTTCATAATATTTTTTTTTTGCCCAAAATAAATGCAGCCTTGGTGAGCATCTTACAGACCTCAAACTTTTGAACATTAATGTTAATTCAGGGAAAATAAAAACTTTTTTCCTCCAAGTAAAAATTTGTTTCAGTGCAATCAGATTATGATTCTTACAACTAGATTATATATAAGTTGGTGAGTTTTGCGAACCTGTCAATGGCAATTTTTTAATTCACATTTGGCATGTGTACATTTTGGATCCTGCTCACAAGCAAATAAACAAGGCAAAACTGCAAGAAAAGATATGACTCAACCTCTACAAGTATGTAAAGCCTGAGCTAATGCTGTGAATCTGAGCGTTTTATCATCACATGTTCATATCAGCGGCAGCATCAGTGTTTTTGTTTTTTGTGGTTGTGTGTTTGTTTGGTTGTGTCTACGCTCAACCTGCCCATATCGCTGTCTGCAGAGAACCGCCATTAGCTGTCTGCCTGACTGCCGTACTTCTCTCTGGGGCTATGAGGGTGTTTCACTAGGAAAGAGTAACGGAAAGGATGCACTGCACTCACCTGCTCGCTTTTTTGGGAAACCTGAAAGACAAAGGAATTTTTTTTTAGAAAAGGTGTTTGAAAAAATATGCTAATAGAATATTTACAATAGTAATTTGATTTTCACAGTATATACCATCAAAGTTCGAAATATTTTTTTTAACAGTACCAAGGTCACCAAGGCTGCATTTATCAAAAATACAGTAAAACTGTACTATTGTGAAATAATAATTACAGTTTCTATGTTAATATATTTTAAAATGTTTTTTTTTCATTCATTCCTGTGATGGCAATGCTGAATTTTCAGCATTATTACTCCAGGCTTCAGTGTTACCCGATCCTTCATAAATCATTCTAATATATTGATTTCTGTTAAAGAAACATTTCTTATTGTTAAAAATGGTTATACAGATTAATATTTTTGTAGAAACCATAATAATTTTTTTAAGACACTTTGATTAAAAAAGTTTCAAAAGAAAGCATTAATTTGAACCAGACATTTATTTGTCTTTTAATGTCACTTTTGATCAATTGAATGCACCTTTGCTCAATAAAATGAAATTACTACTTACTATGTCACCACCCAAATCTCAATAACATTTATACATTAATTAATATAAATGTTATTTTTGAATGAATTCATTTTTAATGAATTCTAATTAATTACATTATATATTAATATAAATGGTATAAAAATGTTACTTAAAAATACCTAGTAAAACCTGAGCAGAAAAAAAAACATCTTACATTACGGTAAGGTTATACAACAATGCAGCCATTTCTTTAGGTAATTCAACCCAGAAATGTTTTATATGCTACATAACTATTTATTGATAATCTAGTGAATTATAATCCACCACAGATAAACAGTATAGTGGAATCGCTACTGGTTGACATACTGTCCTCAGCAAGCACCACTAATGATAGTTTCCAAACATATCCAAACAAGCCCACAAGGGCCATGCGTTATTATTTTTCTATCTTGTTTTCTCAGAAACATTACATCATTATTTTTGCAGCTATGCAGAAATGACACACTTCAGCCTTAATTTGCTCTGCTTTACATCAACTGTTATGTTGTAACTGCCTATAGAAGCTTTGCAGCGCTGATGGTAGTGTTGCATAATAAATTTGTGTATTTGACTTTCCATCACCCTAAACTTTCCCCTGCCCCATATGCTGCCCATAATCTGTTTAGTGTGTCTTGCCAATGGCTTCATGTCCTGTACCAGGATCAGATTCAGCTTTAAGTACTCCCTTGTGACCCGGCATGACCTCTGTCAGAATTTAGTTTGCTTTCAAAACATCCTCTACATAAAGGACACAGATTGGAAACTTAACTAGTTTACATAGTTTACAGTAGGACACTTACAGTCATTAGCTGCTCCAAACTGGTCAAAATGGTTGACCAACAGACTACCAACTTGTGAATATTGTTAGTGCTAGTAGATTGCTAAGACTAGTTAGAGCTAACAGACCACATTTGAACAGCAGGCCAACTACCATGACTGAAATAAGGGGGTTTTCAAACATCATTGTAAGTTTGATGATTCTGTTGTGAGAGTTTTCCTTTCACTGCATGACAAAATAAATACTCGGCTTTCATATTGTTATTGCACTGAAGCCACAGCAAATTATGAACGTTTCTGTAAAATATAACAAATAAACATTTGCAGAACTGTATGGAGATTCAGGTTTTCTTTTTCGTGCTCCTAAAGCCCGGGTCCTCAACAGAAAGAAATAATTGTGATTAATCTATTGATTTCTAACCAGTATTTAGAAAGCACAATCAAAAAGCAATAATGTCAAATGTAGTAAATATGATAACTTAATATATCAACTAAATGTTCATTGCAATAATGTAACATTAATTTTGACACAAGACAACACAATTCGGGGAAATTTATAATGATTATTATTAAACAAAATAAGAAATGTTTAGTTCAAATGCAGTTATTATTGCTGATGTTGTATAACGTACTAAACAAAATGATGCAACATTACATGTTAAAAACCACACACGCGACGACAAAATAGTGCTGCTGTTATAATTACTCTGATTTTTATTATTATATTTACAGTTACAACTGTAAATTGACAATATAATATTGATGCTTAGGATTTTGGATAAAAGAGTGCCACTGCTTCACTCTGTGAAACAAACAGCACATAATTGTATTCAGAATAAATCGTAGACTTTGTGATGTGATAAAAGCCATATTGCGATTTAGGGGTTTATTCGATGAACTTTTGACAGCCCTAAAAATACACAGTAAAAATCATTAATTATAAAACGGATAGTTCCGGTTTTTGATTCTGATTGGTTGAGCCGCGTTCGAAGCTGTTGTAAATTACACTACAAACATACACCTTTGTTTACCACAACCACAACTGTTTCTGAGGAACTATATTGTTTGGCGGAAAAATAATGTTTTTATTTATATCATTACACTTTACTTGCTCTGTTTTATTCTGTGAAACCTTACTACGCATATGGAATAACCGTTTTATAAAAGCAATAAACCACGTGAAGCAGTGGTTTACAGTGAATTTTTAACAGCTAAGGGGGTTTTAGGCACTCTGCTTCGCGTCGTACCTATCAACGCCCCTTAGCTGTTATAAATTCACGTAAACCACAGCTTCATGGTTATGCTTTATTTCCTTCCCTCCTCCCTGGATGGTCCGTGACTCCACATTGAAAACACTTAAACTACATTTTAAATAACATGCTAACAATGTGCAGTGCTTTAGACTTTAGTTTGCACAGTAAAATATTATTGGAATAGCCTTTTTTACCTTTCATATCCTTTAAAGCGCCACAGTCACACATATTCAGACAGAATGGTTGCATCATTAAATCTTGCACTGTAGTTTGAACGTACTACTACAAGAGTTGACAGCATGTCAAGTTAAAAATGTGTCTGGAGGTCTTAAACCCATAACATATCCAAGCCTGAAATCACCTCAATTACACAAGCCTCGCTCAAGAACAATGAATCGACCAGTTGATTTTGAAAGTATGTATTTTTGTACTCTCCCACTTCAAAAACAAAAAAACAGCCTGAACATGTTAAGCTGGTGTGACATGGTTTTTCCAGCAGGGATTTCTGCCCTTGACCACAGAGCGGAAAATACATTGCTTGTGTACACACAGTAAGGCTTTCATCAAACACACAAGTTTTGATGTTTCCACAGACATCAGATCCTCTATTCTCATGAGTCACATGTATTTTTTTAATATGTGCGTCAGCCATTAACATGGCATACTCCTGAGATAGATCACAGCGATAAACTCTGCAGCTGAACACGCAAGAGTAGCCGTATCTCATCGGCGAGTGGGCTGCTCTTGGGGAAGGAGCCTCATTACAGAAATAGCTCAGACATCTCGTCCTCCCTCCCTCTCAGCTCCTTCAGCGAGTGTTTTTTGTTTTTGCTGCTGTTCCTTCCCCTGCACAATGGAGCTCCGCACGGGAACAATAGCATTCACGTCAGAGCCGGCCCACTACACAGCAGCCCTGTGGGCCTGATTCCCGGAAACAGAAAGGGCTTCTGGCAGGGTCCCCTGTTTCCTGAATGTGTGAATGAGGGAGGGAGGGGGGAAGGGGCGTTTGGGGTGGCTAAGAGTGAAGGCAGAGGGCAGGACTGGGCCAAAATAAAAATTCTCAAGGCTTTGCTCCCTCGCGCTTTCTACTTCTCTCTTTTCCGACGCGCTGCTCTCTCTTTCTATGGAAAACTGTCTTTAAGCTTTTAGTGGCCAACAAACAAAATCACAGCTTAAACATTCTGAAGCACTGCCGATCCAGGCCACAACAATTCAAAGCAGAGAACATCAATCCTCCGAGAAATCAAATGGATGTTTTTCGTTAATGCCAAGTGAAAATGAAAGAACTATGGACTGAAAAGTTAGAAAATCTGATTTCAATAAGACGGGAAAATCTGTAATTATTTTGCGTGACTTTGTGGAAACGGGAAGAGCTTCATAATCCAGTTCACAAGAGATTAGAGAGGAAAAGAGCATTAATGTCATGGTACTTTGGTTACTTTTCTTACTGAGCTGTCTGAGTGATTCAGATGGTTTTGTTAACCCGTTTCACTGATTCAGTATAGGCAAAGACGTTTTCAGCTATTTTTTACATATTATCCAGTAAAAAGATAGAATCACAAACTGAATCAGACTGTTTTGTTAACCTGTTTCACTGATTCATTATAAAGAACCTCGACGAGGTGAGTCTTAGATCGTGGCAATGCTGGTTTTTCTAACAACTACCAGAAAAAAAAAAAA
>JADLZN010007379.1:0-51606 GCA_018155175.1 Sinocyclocheilus anophthalmus | reverse complement strand
AAAATAAACATCAGTATATAGCCTACTACCCGTATTCAATAAATAAGAGCAATATTCCACTCAATGGCATAAAGAAATAATGTTCATACTATTGCTGTTGCATACAGTATATGGACAGTATATAGGCTAATGCGAACAGTGACCATTTTCTTTCTGGATGACCTTTGAATTTGCCAAAAAGATGCCGTTGTCTCCACAACCACGACTGTATACCGTGTATAATGCATTGTGCAGTACTAAAATACTGTGAGGTATGCAGTTGTTTGAAATAAATGGCTGCTGCTTTGCAGTCATCGACAGTGTTTTGTGTGAAGATACCTCAAAGTAGCTGTCAGTGAGCTTTTAATTAGTGCCTTCACGCTTCCGCAGACTCCAGCGTCCTCATGTAGCTCACTCGGCATCAGCCCGGAAATATCCGAAAAGAGCCGAGCCCGTTGCATTCTGGGAAAAGGAAGACTGGAGGCTGTCGCCATATTGTTTGATTCCGCAGATTCACTGGAGTAGGAAACAACAAACACTCTCATTAAACAGGCTAATATTGAACAATTACACAGGTAACCGTCATATAAGATTACATGAGGTCGTTGCAGACCGTACTGCATTCTTAAGACCATCTTTAGCGGTGTCAGTCGGATTTATTCGTGCAGAATATGGGTCGCTCCCGGAGCCGCAGCGCGTCCCGATCCAAACACCATAAACACAGCCGCAAACGGAGTCGCTCCAGATCCAAATCCAGCAAGAAAAGGAGCAGGTCAAAGGAACCGAAGAGGAGCAGAAGGTCCCGCTCGAGGTCAGACAGCAGGAGGGACAGAGGTGGCTCACCCCCCGGCCGAACGGACATGTTCGGCCGGACACTGGGCAAGAGGAACACCGACGAGAAACAGAAGAGAGAAGAGGAGGAGAGGAGAGCAGAGATAGAGAGACAAAGGAAGATGTAAGATATCTTTATGTCGTACTATATTTATGGAGAGGCCGCTTTACTCAGTCACTTATGTCTCTATGAAGTATCACTTAGTCTGGACAACACCATCACTTCTGTTACATACTTCAAGATCAACTCTTTGTTGTTTAATATTGATAAGAACCTAATATACTTAGCTAGTGTGCAAGAAGTGACATGTTTCATGTTACCAATCTGTATTCAGTGAACCTTCACCACTCTTTGGACTCTCATTGACAGCTGTCACACATCAGGTCATCTCAACACTGAGATCTGCTGGCCATGTTAGATGATACGTCTTTGTATCTATCACAGATTGTTGACATCTCTCTTTTGTGATTGGAGACCACCGGTATATTGTTAAGAGGGTCGGGGAAGAGAAGGAAAGGGGGTTTCTAGTGAAAGAACAGGAAGAGAAGTGCTGCAGCTCCAGGCTTGAGCTTCACCCCGAGTACATTGTAACCGCATTCAGGGTGTTTTAAAACTCAAAGAGAGGCCCTGGATCAAGTTTCGTGGCACTGAAATCAAATCAAAAGATGGCTGCTGTTGTTAGATTTTTGTTTTGGCTCTGGGCAATGTTATGGTCACTTGGTTCAGTATTGTGTCTGTGTTTTTGTGTTCCTCCTTAAGGCCAGGTGTGACAGCTTGCTCTCCTCTAATGGTTTAGTCATGCTTAAAGTGTAAATAAAGTTGCTTTTGTAATCATGGCCTCCCTTTGAGTGGCATATTTTCCTGTGGGTTTATGATGTCACAGTGTGTTTTGTTTTAGAATTGTGCAGATCACAGGTGGAGCCTATCAGTATCATCTGCCTCTTTTTCAAGGATCAGCAAAGCATTTTTGTGCAATACAAAATGTAGCCTAACATTTGGCTTTCTGTGACAACTGGGGTCCATTCTTCGTACGTCGCTAACTCAGTTAGCTGGATTTGATTGTTGACGATTTGGCTTGATCTTGGATTATTTGGTTCTTTGAAGCTCATCCTGGAGTTGCTGTCATAGCAACAGGTCCGTAAACTTAAACCTGCTCGGGAGCAGGTTTATTTCATGTAAACAGGATTAGATTGCATCTTTTTAAGTGGAATTGATACTTAAAATCTGTCCCAGCCACTGCTACTTCATTACAAGACTACCCTACTGATCCAGGGACAATAATTTAAAAAATAATAATTTAAAAATGTATTTGCAAATAACATTATGATGTTGTGTAATAGGGCTGAACGATTAATCGCAATTGCGATAATATCGCGATATGACTGCGATTACATTCTCGTCACATGACTCGCGAGTGTAAAGCAGTCTGCAGAGGAAGCATCAGCTTGGCACACTACGCATATGCCTGGCCTACAGAAAAGCACACTTTGTTTAATCTATCTAATATTGTGCTGGTCATACTATACAATGAGATGGTGCAGAAACGATTCTGAGCTGAGTTTAATCCACAGATGCTGCTGATTTGGCGCTGCCATGTGCTTTAGAAACTCATCATTTGCTTGCTTCCAGTTGACTTGCTCTTCTATATCTCTCTCTCTCTCTCTCATCTTCTCTCTCTATCGCACACAACCACCCACCACTCTAACCATCCACACAATAACCTTTAATAAAGTTCGTGTTTTCCTTACAAATGCTCTACGAACACCACCTCAGTTATGTTCGTTATGTCAATTTCAAATGCTGACGCATGCTTTGTGAAGAGTGCTCGGTCATGCGGCTGTGCGCGACTCCTTTTAAGTGGTTAAATATACTTACATTTCAAAATGCTTTTATGACACGAAATTAATGTAAACCATCGTTAGGCTTAAAGGATCAAACATGGACAGGACAAAACATCTGATATGTGGAAGTAGATCTGTGCATTAGTGTGAATGCAGCTTATTAGATTTGCTGCTCTCTATGATGTCATCATAATAATCAACAACGGTAAAACTGAGAAAGAGAAAAATCACAAGCAGCTCTTGAAAGGAAACTGTTTCCTGATACTCCTTATTAGCAGGTGATAAAGCTACTTGGTGGTTTGTTTGTATTGATAGTTCCAGACCGTAAATAAATTTTTGAGCTGTCGAAAATGAAAGCATACGTGCAATGACTGGTCTTAAAATATATCAGTGCCATTGTTTTGTCTCAAGATACACACCAGTAATGTTTTTTTCTAAGGCACGTTTAAGATACTTATATATCCTAATTAAACTAAGGCCTAATCCTGGCTTAATCTAAGCCCCGTCTTGTATTAGTTTATTTAAAATTATTAACATGCAATTGTTTTAACTAATTTTTTTAATGTAAACATATGTAAAAAAAAAAAAAAAAATGTATTAATAAGTCTAATCAATAAGAAAAAAACTGTGACTCCCAGAATCGGAATCGAGTCGTGAGGTGCCTAAAGATTCCCACCCCTACAATGATTTATTGCTTGTCTTTGTTGAATAATACAGAAGATAAAGAGCTTAAAAAATAAATCGCATATTAAATCGCAATCGCAATATTGGTAAAAATAATCGCAATTAGATTATTTTCCAAATGTTTTCTACAAAGGGCCGCCCCCTATGGTGTAATCTATATACTGTAGTAGACACAGCAGTTTTACATTAAAGATTTATTTGTGATAAAATAATTACTTTATAATTGTATTAGAGTCTTACACGCATGCTGTACAGTTAATCTGAGTCGAGCATTCATTTGAGTGGTGACAGATATTATGCAGTGGTCGTGGTGGACGGTAAGGAGAGGCAGTATAAACTTTAATCTCGACCCTTAAGAAACTTTAATTAATGCCGTCACGTAAAATCTGCATTCAAAATAAATAAAGATTACATGAATGTACTTACAACATTGAAATAAAAGTAATAGCAGTACAAATAATAGAGACCCTTGGTGAATATATATAATTGGGAATCATGTAAAAAATGTAAATAAAATACACATTTCATTTTTCTATTATAACATTTATGTAGTTTTGTTCACTTGGCCGTTTCCAGAAATGTGTCAAGTTTTTCGTCAGGTGTCTTTTTTAATTATATGATGTCATTACGTTGCTGTCTTGCCACCAGCCAATCGCTGCATTGCTGATTGTGGTTTCGAGTATCTATACATCTGCCCTTTATGGGGAACACGAGAATGTGCAGTAATCTTAGACAACTTAATCCAGATATTTCAATCAAATCCGCAAATTCGTTTGAAGAAACAAATTGGCCAGAGATCAGTTATCACGATTAGAATATCTGGCATCTTTCAAATCATCTCAGATGTGTTAAGCGAAGTACGAAGAACGGGCCCCAGGTTTGCAAAATTAAGCACCTTTCGCAAACCAAATTCCACAGAAATCCATGTTTTCTTTTGTTTTTATGTTAGCTTTTTAAACACGTTAGCAAAGGTTATCAAACTGGCTAACATAAATGAGCCTTTGGTTAAATTGCATTGATGATTTGATAGCAAGTGCTGGTTTTTATGACTATCTTGGCGTTTCCTTCTATGATTATATCTATAATTTATGGCTATAATTGCACATTTTCTTTGTAAAAAACACATTTGTTAAAAATGTTCATTTAAAATGTGAAAAATAATTTCATACATTTAAAGGAAACTAAATATCGGTTTTCCAAATCCTTAACAAATAGTAAGTACCAAATGTACTCATACAGTAACTTGTTTTGTGTTTTTTGTTGTTTTTTTTTTGTGTAGTGATATATTTTAAGGTAACAACTTACACAAAAACTAGGTATTTTACCAATTTAAATATTAAATAGAATATTTTTAATTTAGTATATAATTGTAATTATTATTTTAAAATGAGAAAAATATTAATTTTATAAAAATAGAAATAATTGAATTAATTCAATTTTGCTTTCAATTTAAATGGGGGCCTTAAAAAGGTTGTAAAGGCAGTAGGCCGGCATAACTCACTGTCCTGATGTGCAAAACACAATAATTTATGTTACTGATATGGGAGTTATTTACTCTATTTTTTGTTATCATTGTGTAAATTTTAGGGCCTTGCGGATGCAAAAAAAACCCTGCAAGTTGATCCTTTCTTTTGGGTCTCGCAGACGTCAGATCAGGACTATTTGAGGAGTCGTCGGATGAGAGAGAAAACGGCAAGGCGTGTGGAGGAGCGTGGCACGGCGTGTTGAGAGGAGGAGCTTGAGGAGCGGAGTGCGAGTCCGAACATGAGGTATTGCGGGGGTAGAGGAGGCGGGCGCATCATGGAGGCATAGCTTTGCAGGAAAGCTAGAGAGGCAGAGGCAGGCCGACACTGAACGCCCAGAAAAACCAGAGGGTAACGCTAGGGCGTTCTTTTTTGTTTTTTTTTTTTTTTTTTTTTTTTTGGTTTTTTTTTCTCCTATTCTTTTTTCGGAAATCAGCGGAGCTCAGCCGAAAACAGACACGCGCTAGCTGTGGCACAAATTAATCACAATCGTTTCCCCCTCGAGCTATAAGCGTGGATGCCGGGGTAGTTGATTGACTTGGGTGGCGGAATTAAAATAATTACACTTAAATGCAACTTTTTCTTTAAGGTGGATATATGTTGGAGCACTGCAGATTGAGCTGCTCGCTAGGGAACGCTTATATTTAAGGACATTGGATGATGGAGTCTTCATTTACTCTGTTGACAGACAAGCTCTGCACTTTTTCTGTAATACATCAACAATTTTATTGAATCGCACACACCTCTAGTGCACTCTTGGGGGTTTCAAGTGAACGTTTTGCCACGGCTGTGATGGACCAATATTAGGCTTCCCATCTTTTCTCTCCCCTTTTATTTTCCACCCCTACCCTGCTCTCTTTACTTTACTGTCACCAGTGTATGAAACTGTTTGTCTTCAATAAAATGCTTTTCTTAAAAAGGTCACTCGGCATTCAAACCATGCCTGTTTTTGTTCTTGAGCTTTCAGTGTGAACATCCACCATTATACACTTTGATAGGTCAAGACGTAATGCTCTTTTGGAGGTTACAAACACATAAGACCTTTTGTAGCCGCACTTTAACTAGTTAATTTGCTAAATCTGTATCTTGTAATTCCACCCATACCATAAAGGAGGGTTACTGTGCTGTAATTGTAAAGACACAATGAGTTATGAACGAGAAACTAATTCCATTCCACAAGCACACACAAAATCCAGCGGCTCAGCACTAATAGGGTTAGTTATGTGCCCTCCTTCTGTACATTTTAGATTTATGCCCATCATCTGTAGCCCTGGTACTGAACCATTAAATGAATCTGTATTGTTGTAGATTTAGCATTTGCACATAGGATGATCTTGTCTTCATTTGCACCATCGATCACAAAACACTCTACCCTTCCCTTTATTGCTCATCCATTTCTGTCGTATGTGTTTTATATTTATTAATTGCCGATTTGTTTCTTAGATTTCTAACATTTTTCCTTTGACTCTTCTGTTTTGACGTCATTAAAGTGCAGTGATTTAAATGTACTTTTGTGTCCTCACAATTTGCTTTCCCTCAGGAGTGCTGCTGTATGGGTTCACACACATACGCAAAACCACACAGACACACTACAACATCCACACTCAACGCTACTGTACCATTGAGCTTAGACGCCAACACATCACTGTTTTTGTTTTCAAACAAACGCATCTAATGAATGATCCCACCTTTGTGTTTTTGCAGTCTTTAACATCGTTTAACATTAATAGCCTGACGTCCCCACACGGTAATGTTGTATGATTAACATAATTCATTTTCCTGGACTGTGCTATATACTGCATGTGGTGTTGCTGTGTAAGAGCACTAGCTCGTGCTAGCAGCTCAGAAATTTTTAAAGGGGAGGTGCTGCGCTGTCCAGGACGGGACACGGGACCAGGCAGTAAATACTCACCCCTTTAATCAGCAGTTGTGTAGGTACAGTACACAGTCAAAGGAGAAAGGCGTAGGTATACGAGCATTGGTGAGCCACTACTATTCACTCTCTCCTTTGTTTAAGTTAATCTTTCTTTGTCTCTCTCATTTTCTTTTGAAGCTTTTTGCTTATGGATGCTGATGAATAAAAAAAAAAAATAATAATAGAGAGAGAGAGATAAGACCGTTTTATTTTTTAGCAAAGACTGATTTTGATTTGTTATTTTTGAATTTCTTTGTCTTTTTTTTATCTTTTTTCAATTCTGCAAACGATAATGTGTATTGCATTCGTTAATTTGGTCGATGTGTGTCTTTCAGACCTGTGTTCTGAGTGTGATGTTATGAATGCGTAATTAGTGGTTTGGATGTGTATTTACCATATTTCTTAGACGTCTGAGTTGGGATTTAAACGGATGTGTTTCTGACTATCATAATACATTTTGCGTGAGTGTGGTTTTTTCCTCATTGTTGTCATTAACATAGAGGTTAGCTTCAGACATTCTGATGCTGCAGATCAGGAATGTGAAAGTAGGCAAGCGATTTGAAATGCGATGCTCGTGAGAGAAGACGTGTGGAGTGTCGTGGTGGCCTAACCTTATTGTGCGAATGTCCTGTAGACGTGTTTGACTGTGCAGACTGGGGATTATGTTCAGTGGAATTTGTCTTCCCCACCCTAACGTGTCACGTGTCACCTCTTTAGGAGGAAGGAAAAATCCAAAACGAGAGGGCTGGAGCGAATTTTGAAGAAAAACAACCGAAAGATTGCTGAGCTCCAGGCTAAGCTGGTGTACTTTCATTTTAATTTTGCAACAAACAGAAACAAAAGCCACCACATAACAAAAATTGTGAATGTCAAAAAACAAAGTGAGACATGATGTACACACAACAAACATGAATGTAATAGTCAATGAAGTAGCTTTACATCATGCTCCTCAAGTGGGCGGGTTTAGATTTGTCTGCACGAAAAGTTGTTCTTTATCGCATGCACATAGGTTCCCATAATTATAGAAACACAGAAATTAGGGTCACAATATAACAAATTGAACTGCACTAGTATTGTGTGTCAAAAGAATTAAACAAATTATGATATCTATTAGTAATATCTAGAAATGTTAGAATAAAAAAAACTAAAATTTTATGATGGTGTCAACAAGCAAAATTATGCATGGTACCTATATTGGAGTGTAACCATATAGTGGCTGTTGAATTTATATGGATGTAGAGTTGGATGTGAGTTATGTAAAGATATCATATGTTTAATTTTTTTTTTTTTTTTTTTTTTTTCAAAAAAACAGTATCGGATTTCTATCAGGACATGGATATCCAGACCTGACAAACTATAGGAAATGGCAAATCTAAAGATATTAGAAAGTTCTATAGGGCAACTTAATATATAATTTAGACTATTTAATTGACTTAGAAATAGTTGTGAGTGCAGTCTCTAAGAAATTGTTAAAAGTTCCTATCCAATGATAAGTGCTAATCTGGAATAGTCATGGAAATTCATTGATCAAAAAGGGGTGGGAACCCTGATATACACTGTTCCATGCAGAGATCAAGCCAGTGGATTAATATGGAATCCTAAGTACAATGATAATTAAAAGCTCTGTTAGTTTTGACAACACATTTGTAGCTATACTTTGGTGTTTGTGTTTATACGTTTCAAGGTCATTAGAATTGTGGCATTTTGTATTACTATAAAGTCGCTCTTCCTCAAAATGGCCAGAAAATGTTTACCCTCACGGTTTTGATTTGAAGTGTTTTGATGGTTTTTACTGTGTCAAGTCATTGTGAAATGTTTAGTCTGAACTTACAAAATGAATGCTTGTCAATGCCCCCATATTATGTATATGGTAGTACTGAATACAGTGAGCATTGTTTTTTTTTTTCATTAGTACATACTGTTCTGATAATTAAGGTACATTTTTAATGTATTAGTGTATCAAAAGATCTAAAGTGTACCTGTTTGTCTTGGCTGATTGAAAAAGTCACTTTTGCTCATGTGTTTGTTTGATTGTTTCAGGCTGAGGATCAGCTACGTATAGTGGAAGAACAAAGGAAGATCCACGAGGAACGCATGAAGCTAGAGCAGGAGAGGCAGAAACAACAGAAAGAGGAACAAAGGATGATTTTGGGGAAGGGCAAGTCCCGACCTCGCCTCTCCTTCACTCTCAAAGCTACAGAGTGACTCTTCTCTTCTCTTCTCTTCTCTTCAATTCTCTTCAATTCTCTTCTCTCCTCATTTCACTTTTTTGGATGTGTGCTTCATGTTGAAGTGAATTGGAGTCTCAAAGAGAGGTCTGCCCTGTGCGCTCTGCCCACATAAATTACTCTTCGAAAACCCAGGAAAATCTCACGCTTCAAAACCGGACTTGCAGGCACCACCACAGACTTGCAGATCAGCTGCCATCTTCTGCTTTTTTTCAGTGTGTCGTATTGATATTTGACACCGTTATGCTGGATGCACCTTTAGAAACAGGCCTTTTTTTTCTTTCCCTTTTTAATGGCAAGCAAATAAGAATGATTAAGTGTAAATATTTGTGTATATGAGTGTGCGTTGTTGGTTGGTCAATATATATCAGTGGTTTGGGAGCTCTGTTGGTACAAGCTCAGTTTAACTACTGTTCTTGCGTTCAAAGCATAGGGGGAAGTACAGAAAAATGTTTTGAAAAATGTAAATTGGCAAACTTTGTTTTGTGCTTATTAGTGAATGTATGTGCAGGAGTGTGTGAGAGCATTTCGTATTTTTTAGATCCCGGACTGAACACCTCAAAACATTAAGATTCTAAAATGCTGCTTAACACATTGTTCCCATAATCACCTGATATGAGCTGCGTTTATAGCATTGTAACCTAGATCACATTTGTCCTCTTTGATACACCTTACTTAAAAATCGCTCATTTTTGAAACGTAGAACATATGTGTGACCAGAACTTAATTAGCATTCACAATACAAACATTTTAGTGAAAAAAAGGTTACAATGTTACGAAGTCTTGTAATGTGCCTAGTGTTCTGTTGGTACCTTAAGGAAATCGGGAATCACAGGTAAGACTAGTTAGGGTGTGTATGTGAGCGAGTTTGTGTGGGTGTATGAGTGTATGCTAGAAGGGTGTTCTTGTCTTGTGGTAAATTACCCCTTTCCTTGTGAACTGGGACATTTAGTGTAGTGACCAATAAATCCCATCAACACAACATTGCCTGAATCATGTTTCTTGAGCTCTCTGCAAACCACAAAGGAGTTTGTTTAGAGCCTCAGTGTTCTCTTCTGGGAATTGTAACTGCTCTCTTGCTTAATTCGACCCATTATTTTAATTCTGCATATATTCTGCAACACACCAGACATTTGTTGTTTTATAGGATAGTTACAGTAAAATCTACTCTTGGGAAAAAAAAAACTACTGCCTTTGTGGTTTTATAGGTATTTTAGGTAAGATTGTAATTTTGCAAGATTCTAACTAAAGTTGAATGAATTAATATTTGAACCGTCTTACAATACATCTGAAGTGCAGAATCAGTGTTAGACCAACATAATCGTAAGAAACTGCCCTCATTAAAAGGTATAGTGAGGTCATTCCATGAAAAAGGGTGTCTTTTGTGTTTCTCGTAAACCATTACCATTCATTCCTTTTAATTAAGATGAAAAACCACCATTCTTTCAGGTTGTGAACTCGTCAAGCACAAGTATTTTTTTTAAATAATTGTATCATATTTTATAGTTAATAACGGACATGTTACCATGATTTTGTACAGAAAGCAATTTATAGAAATATCCCTTTATTTTTCTAATGAACACCATGTAGTCTTGTGATCTTTTTTGAAGTTAGTTATATTCCAAATAATTAAATAAAGTTGACATTTAGTTTAATGGCACAATATTCTTTAAAAGGCTAACAAAAAAGGCTATTCTACATGATCTAGTAGAATATTTAAAAGAATTTTCTAGTAGAATTTACTTTTAAAATCACCTTTTCCAACCCATTTCGGGGAATGGCCCAGTAATTGATTTATTTCTGAATGTAACCTTTCTTATGAGTTGAAGACCTATAACCTAATCTGCCTTTCCGTTTTATTTCTGATTCCTCTGATCATAGATTCAGCTCGGTGGCCTCACTGGCCTGCGTGAGAAGCTAATGGAAATGCTGGCAAACTCTTGTGACACAGACGTTTGATTTTTTTGACGATCCAGCATGATGTAGTCTTGTGTTTATTAGTCACTGTCAGCTTTAACAATGCCGCACTGATTAACGACTGTGTAACGCCGAAACTGTGCTCGTATGCTATTCCTGTGCTATTATGATCTGTTGAGAAGCGATGCGTAGAGTTTGAGGGGGAATGCCCATACTTTGCTGTTGTTTGTGCGTGTAGGGAGGCCAGCATGAGTGTTTTCTCCTAAGTGTAGCCTACTGTGTTTAATCACGCTCCGAGGGACCCGTGGACGGTGGGATTATTCACGAGCAACCGAATAAACATCGATCTGACCCTGTGATTTCAAAGACCTGAGAAGTTGCTCAGAGTTGATCTTGAATGTGTCAAGCATTTTTGTTTTTCATTTACGGAGCGTCATGAGACTTTGGGCACATTTGGGCTGAGATGTTCAAACTGATAGTGAAAATACATTTAAAAATGAAATGTCAATCAGAAGAAGAAAAAAACGCAATTCGTTATAAATAGCCCAAAGAAGCTAGAGGAAATAGTTTAATGTGTTTCCATTGAATAGATATGTATTTATAATATTTATTCCCGTGCACGTGGATTAAGGTTATTATTCATTTAATTAGAAATGTTGTTAAAATTAATTAACGGTGTTTGTTCTAATAGAAATGTTCTAACGAAGAATTCAAGAAAGAATATGCTAAAAAAGCGCACGTTTACGTCTTTACCAGGACACGTTGATATCTTAACATCTCATCTGCATTGGTTATTTTTAAGATAGTTCAGGAAATCGCCGTTTCCTTGTTTTCCCGTTGGGGTGACTTCTTGAATTGTGTTAGCTCGTCCTTTTGTTTGCTTTTGTTTGGTAGTGTGGGAGCATTTTCAGAAACAGACTATTGCATAAAGTAAATCATTTATAACCTTTGGAGCTCTTTGTAGGCTAAGTATAGTGCTTGAAAAACAATTATAAGATTGCCTCTTTAATTTTGCACTTGCAATTTAGGGCTTGTATTGACAAAATATGAGTTTACGTAGCGCAATAACAAAAGTGTAATCTAGCCTATTAGATAGACAGATAGGCGTCATAATCAGGCAATTGGCCTTTGCTGTAACACGTTAATAAACAGCTCCATTAATGCACAGCAATCATTCGGTCTGTGTATTCAGCATGTGTAGTGTGTTAATTTTTGCTTCGTTGTGTAATCTGCGCGTTTGATGGTCTCTTAAACCAGCAGAGCAACACTGCACAGCGATAACAGTAAATATACGACGATTCAATTACAGCCTTCACAGGAAAGTGTGAATGCTTTTCACACCGGCTTTTCTTCACACTTGCGCCCTAATTTAGTTTTAGGCTGCTTCCTTAAGGCTGGACATGGCGAAAATACACTTCATTTAAGGTGTTTATTTCTCCAGAACATTAGTAGTAGATCACACATAAACAGTTCTGTTATAATGTAATTAATCCACTTTTATAAATAAGATAAACATCGCCTATTACTGATGATTATTATTTTATGACTGTTTATACTGATAAATAGTTTATTCTTTTTTATTTAAATTATTTTATAGTTAAATTTGTGCGTTTGTGATAACAGTACATAACAGTGCATTTAACAAGTAAAACTGAACTACATTAACTTTAGGCTATATAAGAGTAATGTAGGCTATATACCCTGAATTAAATTAAATTCAATTAATGATTTAATATTTTGTCAGTGTAAAATACAAACATGGTGCTAAATTGTTGTAATGAACCTGTTATTGAGTTCATACACAAATTTAAGAAGAGTCAAATGTAGGCTACTCACACATTCAGTTGGTTGTTCAGTTGGCCGCTAGTGGGCGCTGTTGACTGCGGAATGAATCCCTCACGCATTCAGCAGGCGGCTTTCTGTCAAAGACTGTCTGTCGACCTCAACCTAAATAAATGCCTTTATTTTAAGATTATTGGCGGCCATATGGGAATTAAAATCGACCATTGTGCATGCCGTGGAACACGACAATAACAATACAATTAATTATTTAAATGAACAATGATATAAGATAGAATAAAGAAAAAGAGTAGTGATTAAACATTAGCCCAAGTACTAATGATTAGGATGCATACAGGATATTATGTACTTATTACTACGATTTGCTGTTTTTCGGTGTAGTTATGTTAACAGCTGCGATTATACACATTCTACCACGAGTTCTCTTTGAAATGCAGAAATGGCATTAATCCCTACGAACCGAAATCTGGGTTGGCGACCTGAAGTCCGATATATTCTCTCATAGCTCGACCAGTCGCCGGGCGACCGCTTGATTGACAGGTTTCTCTCCACGGCTACCTGTCCAATGAGAGAGCAGGTGGGAGGAGTCAGCGAAAAACTCGCTTTGACAAATATTCCGTGTTGCATACGCTCGGTAGCTACTTGCAGTAGAGCCTCGCGCAGAGGACCGAGCATCCCGCAACTCACGCGCACAGCATTTCAATCTGGACCCGCAGGGCTCGAGCCGCAGCTGTTCTCTGCTACTGTGCGGGTTCCACGACGACCCATGAGAACTTTCATTTGACTTCATCGTTTCATTTTATTTTTATTTTCATTCATTAATTATTCTTATTTCTTGTTTCATCCAATAGGCTGCAATTAATTCATTCTTGCTCATCTTTTCCAAACTGCCTCATTCGTTTTTGGGGAACTGCAGTGGTTTTTCCCCTCATTTGCCTGCCTGAACGGAATACCTCGCATTTGGAATTGGTAACGTTACCTGCTTGCCTTTTTATCCACACCGGGGGGATTAACTTCCATGTCTCCACGGACATCCAGCACTTCGGCGGCGACGACACTGTGAGGAATGTACGAGCTCCCCACGGCCGGTTGATCGGAGTGTGCTCCACTCAGTCGTAGCTATATTTTACCGAATGAGAAACTGCCTGCTGTCCGCGGTGCTGCTCTCTCATATCTCGAGCAGGAATTAATAGTGGGTCAGATTTTCATCGGGAATTCGGTTTACTTCTAACGGGTCCTTTAGACATTTTTTTTTTTTTTTTTTTTACTTTTTTTCCCGGAACGGGGGTTATTGAGTTTGGATTGTCACAAGCAGCACTCCAAACAAGACACTTTCTGTCTTTTTTTCGAATTAGAAATTCCCGCGAAACGGAATTTGACCGTAACGGTCGTAACGGACCATGGGCGACTCTCTGTGGAGATATTACTTTGGAGTTTTAGTCATCGCGTGCAAGGTGAACCTGTCCCGCGCGCTCATCCTGGACTCCATATACTGGAACACGACGAATACCAAGTAAGTGCTGGAGGCGGCAACGCTCCGTCACATCTTACCCTCTCTCACTCCTTCAGAGCAGCGATGTTGAAAGTGGGCGATGTTGGTCAAATCACGTTCAGTAAAGCAGGTTAAATGGCTTTGTACGGTGTTAAGGCGTTCATTCTGTACTGTAAATGAAAATGAATAGCAGGTGATGTGGATCGTCGAGCTGAGGCGAGTGGCGTTGTTTCCACTCGCAGGGGTTTTGAACATTGATTTTAAAAAACTGTCATTTCACAGTAATTAATAATTCCTCGTGCTAACTTGTAAATTTGAGGCAGAAAGGAAGAAGAAATAATACTCGTTTTGAATGGCCCCACAGGACCTCGGGTCATAACTCTGAGAGCATTTTTTTACCCACAGTGATCTGAGCTGTTTCATGACACACAATTATTTTGTCAAAACAATTAAGGGAAATCACAGGAGAGTAATTTCATGTGTAACGTTACATAGACAAATATGAAACGTTCTTTTTACAAATGTTGGTTACATTTCCAGCTGAGGCCTAATGTTTTATTGAACGGCGTAGGCCCCAAGTCTTTTAAGGTAGACTAAGTTAACGTTACCTCAGAAAATGTAGCCTATATGTGTATAGGCCATTCTCACCATCGCAATCATCAGACATTCAACCTGCAAATTATCCTTTTCATTGTTTTTATGATTTCTCCTGGTCGTGGTATAGGCATTTTTTTCTAATGTATTCAAATTTCAGACGTGAGGAAGCATTTTTTAGGGCATTCACGTGTATAATTCTCTAAAATATTCACTTGAAGGACGTTTTTTCCCCCTGAAATGTAAAAGTAGTCGCTTGTTGTTGCTTTGTTTTATTTTTTTCTCCTCAGCGACTGCGAAGATGAGCGCACGCGTAGCACTTCGGCGCTGAGTCGTGCGTTAAAACAAGGAAACATCAAGTAACGTTAATGCTTAAATCCGAAGGGGTCTCGAGCGCTTCGTAGAGAAATGTCATGCTCGTTCAGCAGTTCAGCTTTCGCTCTCGGCCTGTTTTTATAGCGAAAGACTTCTCTCTTTTACCCCTGCATGTAGCCCATAGGGCAAGGGACAGCATGGGTAGACCGCAGCACAGGTGTCCCGTGTTGATAATTACGGTCTTTAGTGCACACAGGTAAAAGAGCGGCTGTCTTAAATCCGTTGGCGGTGTCGCAAGCGTCCTTAAGTACGTGAATTAATTAATAAGAGTGTAATTGATCTAAAAGGCTTGGCTCTGCACAGGACTCGCTAGGATTGAGTTGTTGACAGGAACTTCGGTCTATTGTACAGAGCGATATTTATTTGTTTGTTTAAAGGCGCAAAGCGATGTAACTTAAAAAAAAAACAATTCCAAATTTTGCTGGGTCTAAATTGTCTTGAGAGAAAAAAAGGTTAGTTTGGATGCATGATGAAGAAATAGGCGACTGTTCGTCGCTGTATTTGTTGTAAATTCTGCCGTGAGTGGGACGATAAAAAAAAAAAAATATATATATAAATATAATAAACATGAGGAGGATTGTATCTGTTGTTGCACTGAGATTCATTTTGTGAATGCGCGCGCGACCATTGATCACTCATAACTATCTTTATCCAATTGTTCTTATATAAGACCTTCTTTTAGTTTAGTTTTTTTTATACTCTAGGGAACTTGAACAATTAAAATTACTAATGTTTTAACTATATTGCAATATGCCAATTTAAATGATGAAAAATCACGGAGTGATGAAAAGTAATGGAAAAGTTGTGGCCTTCTCTTATAGTGAATATAGGTTACATTTTTATAGCTTAAATTAAATATGTATATTTCCTCAAATATTGCATGCAGTGCTCTTAAGTAAAATTATTTTAATTCAAAGATTAGTATTTGGAATACAAATGGTAATAATCTGTCTTAACGATTTCTAAAATATTCATTTGAACAATGCTGGAAATTCTGGTCATCAAAACGTATGAGGAGTTTAGATTCCTCACAGTTGGTTACAAGTTCTAAGCGAGCCCATGTTAATTACACTTTAGCAGTTTATGTTCTGGGTGATTTACACATGTTCTACGTACTTTGTGTGAATATTGTACCGTGAGTAAGTAATGATGTTTTTGTGGACGTAGTTTGTAATTGGAATTTCAAAATTCGATTTAATTAATACAAGTTTTATATATTGAACTTAATGATATGATGAAGTGCCCCCAATGTCGGTAACTATTGTGACATTCTATGATGGAGACCCAGATGTGTACCATGATGAGCGGTGACCTCAGCGGAGTGTTTCGTATTGTGTGTGGGTGCACTTGTTTAAAGATGCAGCCTCATGTTCCCAGGCCAAGCACCAGAGTCAGGGATATCGTCAATGCGCAAATCCTGTTATTCGTGGGGCAAGTTCCGTGTATAGTGTCTTTGTAGCACTGCGCACAGGATTCTAACATGCGACGATGCACTGTATCTTGGTAGAAGTTGGCGACATTTTAACCTGTGACAAGAGAAACGCAGATGCAAACACTGCTTGCGGACATGGAAGAATCAGTGTTACATTCAAATATATTGCATTTCGCTTGCTTTCTTTCTTTCTTTCTGGCTTGTTTTCTTTCCTTTGGCATTAAATTATTTCATTATATGAATTCATTTTTCTATAATAGGTGAACTGAGAAGAATCTGACTCCCGTCTTGCATCGACTCCAGTTTCATTTTAGAAACACGAATACCCAATAAACACAAAGTACAACTTACTATCTGAAGATTAGAGAGGAATCCCATAGGTATAATGTTTGTGAATATGTGAATAGCAGCGCTATGGGACATGCCTTTATCTAAAGTATCAGTGCCGCATAATGGGAGATTTGTGCTTAATATCCATACTCTACTCCCTATGGCCTTCTGTACATGAGACAACCGTCACCAACTCCCACAATGCTCAATCACTGAGCGAGTGTGTGTGTGTGATAGCTGGGTTTTCCCCTCCCATTGCAAAAATGTGTGTCAATCTAGTGTGCAGTGTTTTTTACCCCTTCACTGCTTTACCTCTGATGTATCAGTGTAAAGACTCCTTTCCCCTCTCTCTCTCTTCTCTCCCTCTCTTTCTTGTTCCTTCTGGTAATCCATTTTGTCGGAGGTGGAGAAACAAAAGCAGTCTGCTCTACACGTTTTCAGTCAAAGGAGGTTCCCCCTTCTCTTCATTAGGAGATTACATCGCTTAGCAGGGTTCTGATGGGGGCACATGCATGGCTACATACACATGCAGATACAGCATGAATGAACGAGGGGCGAGTGGGCCATGAACTTCATGATAGACTGCTAGCGAAAGGCTGTTATGATTAGATGCTGAGTTAATCATTTTCCAAATTTATCGTCATCATATTAGCAGATGGGAGAGATTGTTTTGCCGCTGGGAGAGAGCGAGGAGAAGAAAGGGGCCTGAGGGAAAAGTGTGATGTCTAGTCATTACCTCACAGAGAATAAAAGTTCATTATTAAATGGCATTTGTGTTGCTTTAAAATTTGAGGGGAGAGCAGACAGGGTCTTTCGGGATTATGGAGTGAATAGATGAGAAAAACAGGAAAGAATGAAGGGATATAGGCTGACAAAGGGAAAAGTCGCCTGTCTGGTCGATTTGCCCTCTCACCCAATGCAGGTCTCGATTGCAAAGCATGATGGAGCAATTAAACCGTGAGATGTCTGTTGATTTCTTTTGTCCCCTGCTTTCTATGGCCAATGAACCTCCATATTGGTCTGATGATTGAAAGTCAAACAGCTGAAGTTCCCCTCCACCCATATGTGTCCGTCGCCCAGTGTTGCTTCAGATCTTCGGGTTAAAGCGCTGTGTTCCTATTGGGGCAGGATTAGGCTACTGCTGTCACTGTGTCATGGCTCGGCCCACACAACTAGAGATTAACACAGGAAAAGAAAGAAAGAGGAAAGCTGATGGACAAACATTCATATACAAAAGCACCATTTGAAGAAAGTGAAATATATGAAAACATTAGGGGGGAATGTTAAGCAGAGTTTCAGGAACACATGTAATTGTTTTAGTTTTAGCAAATTAATCCGTATTTTGACCCCTAAGAAGTCCTCCAAAAAAAAAAAAATGTGATGGGCAATAGAGCCCCCCCAATAAAAAAACAGATGTCTTATCCTTTACTCTTTAACACCTTTCAGACGTCCATCCAGCCCAGCTGTTTCTCAACTTCAGTTTTATCGTTTATATCATGCCTAAGTTGCCAGAGAGAGTCCTGAAAGTCTTATACTAATTTCTTTTGCTTTAATGTATATGAGCAAGTTTATTTAAACGACTTGCTTTTGAAGTGCTTTTAGAAAGGCTGCCAAAAATGAATATTTCAGTCTGAGCACAAGTGAATGAGTCAGTGGGAAGAAGACAAAAAGAAAAGATAAAACAGATGCCTTGTGAGTATAAAAAACAGAGATATAAGAGGGACAAATGTGGATCACAAATTAAATTATGGAGAAACGTCCTCAAGTGGCACAGCCATGTCTCCTTAGATGTACTGCACATGTCCTGACCGTTTGCTCTTACACATGCATACCTTTTCCGACTTAATGGCTTCTCTGTGTGCAGCTGCAGTCTTGTTAACAGAATGAGCGGTCTGTGTTAAACGTGTGCAAATCCTTATTCTGTCATCCTTTTTTTTTCACATTCACATGTCGCAGAATATTTACGACCACTGTGAGAATCACCAAGGCTAAGGTTGGGGGGTTAAAGTGTGTCTTTTAGACAAGGATTAAAGCCATTTACAAACATGAGTGTGACCTCTGGCTTTATTTGTTCAAATACCCCCCACTTATATGTCCCGCTCCCTACTCAAAACTAAAACTAGACAGTTTTAACAGTGGCTCATGTAAAATATAGACACGTAAAACACCCTTTTAATAGCGGAATGTGTGCGTATAGGCTGCGGGGTGAACTTGTATACCCTGTGGTTTAGGATAATGACTGACTGTGGGCTGCAGCAATGTATATAGCAACTAGCATGCTGCATTTGGCCTATCTCTCCGGTTCACTGCTCAGTTGTGTTTGCCCATTAAATGCAACAAAACAGAGGTTAATAGAATTAGCATGTGGTATATATGAATGTACACTCTTATAAGTAAAGATGATTTATTCGTGTTGATAGTTCCTTGAAGAACCCGTCTATACGTTTCTAATGACAAAGGTTCTTATATAGAAGAAATTGATTCTTCAGGATTATTCAATGTTCTCATACTAAGACAAAACGGTGCACTGCAAGTTTCATTCTGAACCAAGGAAATGTTCTCTTTGAATTGCTGTAAACCCCCCCTTGGAAAACCTGTATTATTAAGCGAGGAGAAAGGTATTCTGTTGCAAAGTGCAAATTTTTCTATTTGAGAAAAAATAGGCAGATGGTGGTTGTGGTAAGGGGTATGTGATGGTAAAAATTTTAAGGTCGAGGGAGACATGTTTTTACTCTTGGGAATTCTTTACGAGTCTCACCACTCGCTTCTTGTGAAACGACTTTCCATTAAATGCAAATATTTGAGACACATATTACAACATATGTCATGGGCACAAATGTTAGTTGGCATCTTCAAATATCGATTAGGTGTAGTCGATAAAGACATGAGCGAGATTAGCAATCCAGGGTTTGGCGACGATGAGGATTTGAGTGAGGCTAGTATTTTCTAGTCTCGTGCATGTATAGTCCTGCTCAGCAACCCCCTGCATGCAACGTCAGGAAACACAAACACACTAAAACAAGCACAAATCCCAAACACACAGCCACCACAACACACTCGACACACCACACCACAGACATTCAGAACAGAAACAGATAACACACCATCATCCACACAGCAGCAGGCAGTTTCCTCAGCTAATTACCGGTATTAGTACTCGAGGCAATGGCGGGAGGCGTGCGGTCGGATGCGGGAGCTGCCTGCAGCTTTCTTCTTTATTGCGCATGACATCATTTTATTTCTCAGCGCTGAATGGTTTTATGGGCTGGCAGGTGAGATATTGTATGATGTCTTGAAGAATATGAGCCATCGAGTCAATCACCCTTTGTCCATTCTAGATGCATCTGTTTCTTTTGTGGTTTCTTCATACAAGGGATAGTTAAAGTAGTTAGTTCATCCAAAAATTAAAATTTCTGTCATTAATTACTCACATTGGTGTTTGGGTCCACACCCATAAGACCTTGTTCATTATCGGAACACATTTAAGATATTTTTGATTGAAATTGAGGGCTATCTGACCCCCCATACGCTCAGCAAGCGGGTCGGGGTGGGGTGCGGGAGGTGGGATGGGTAACTACCACAGTTCAACGTCCAGCAAATAGCTACAAAGAATTAATTGAAACTAAAGTAGTCATGTGCACATACAGTGGTACTGTACTTCTGTTTTGCGCAAAAGAAAACAATAAAATAAACAATCGGTATTCATTTCGTCTACTATGTTATACTGTGGACGCGCCGTCACGAACTAGTACTCATGATCGACAGCGTGTGACGCGCAGACCCAGATCTCGCGTAATGTCGTATCCTATCATGCCTGGATTCTGGGTCAGCGCCGGTTCTGGTCGACACGTATTCTCCGGTAGCTTTGGACTTTACAGTTGGAACCAACTGACGTCACTTCCCGGATACTTATTGCGATTTCTTTGTATATTTTTTTTTGGGACTTGTGAACATAGATGTTACCTTTTTTGCTGTCTTCGTGGGAGGGTCAGGAGCCTCAGGGATTTTCATCCAAAAGTTTAATTAAATTGTGTGCTCGAGCTGAATAGAAGGTCTGACGGTATCGTCGAAACAAACTCTAATGAGGGTGAGTATATAATGACAGAATTTAAAATTTTGGGTGAACTATCCCTTTAAAAAAACATCTCAGCAGATATGGGGTAGGCATTGTTCAGTTTACTCTCCTACGTTTTTATGATCCAGCTAGTTCTTTAGAACCCGTTTTATCATTTATAATCACTGCTAAATAATTAATCATCCTCTTTTTTAATTATTGATCAACACTATGCTTCACGATCCAGCATATTTTTGATCCTGAGCAGTTCGAATATTATTTATCATCTATGATGTGTCTCACTCTCTCTCCTTCTCTCTTTCTCTCAAAGGTTCGTGCCAGGACAGGGTCTGGTGCTGTATCCACAGATCGGGGATAAGATGGACATAGTTTGCCCACGCGTGGAGGGCGGCTCTACGGAAGGAGTGGAGTATTATAAACTCTATATGGTTCCTCTGGAACAACTAAAGTCCTGTCAGGTCACAAAGGCAGACACGCCTCTACTCAACTGCGTCAAACCGGACCAGGACGTCAAATTCACCCTCAAATTCCAGGAGTTCAGCCCAAACCTTTGGGGCCTGGAGTTCTTTAGGGGGAAAGACTATTACATTATATGTGAGTATGTCAGCGGATATCTGTAAACCACCCTTACCGCACCGTTCTGGTCAATTACGTTAGCTTGGGTTTGTTTATGTGGTTTTGAGTATCGGGAAAGGTTGACGTTGTGGCGTGAACTACATTAGCAATGTTTTAGTGAGTCATGGTGCAAATAATGACACGTTTATATCACATTTGCTAGTGTTTGTTTATGTTGGCTGGAGTAGTTGTTAGTTACAGAGATGGAAGGTTTCTGTTTGTGAGTGGCATTTGACCATGAACGCGTATGTACACAAACACAAATTACTTCTCGTATTCGCTTTGTATCATTTTGCATGTGGGTTGAATTTTCACATTTGCGAAAACAATAACTGCTCACCTGGCCTCAACACACAACACACTTCAGGCTCAAAGCAAGCTGCTTAAACAGCGGGTGAGGTGGAAGAGAAATGCAGGGATCTAGCAAATGGAATAACGCGCATACACACAAACAGAGACTGCTTTGATACACAGCATAAATCTCATTGCCCAGACCTGAGCCGTTCTCTCGCTCTTGCTCACAATGAGAGTTCACTTCCAGCATAAGGAGAAAATCCAATTTTGCAGTTCTGGGAAAATTCTCTCCTCCTTTATTTTGCTCTCTCTCAGTTTCTCTTAAGCAACTCTAATTTGTAGAAAGAAAAGGGAAAGAGAGAAATATAACCAAAAAAATACAAAGAGGTGAAGAAAGGAGAAATTCAGTTCAGATTGCTGCATTGTGGAGATAATTGCCCTGGTGGACAGCTGCGTGTTTGTGTTGCGGTGTTGTGTGTGGGGGTGTGATGAATGTGCAGAGAGTTTATGATGCGTTGTGTGGTGGGTTGGTATCGAGTCATTAATTAAAAAGATGTCAATCCTAAATAGCTCAGTGTACACCTCTGGTCTTGATCGACAATTGAGCTGATCAGAAACCAATCGATGACTTGTCAATTCTTATAAATGTGTTTCAGCAATGCCAAACGTCTGTGTGGCGTGTGTGTGAAGAGGACGTCTGACAGCATCTGTAAAATGAAAAAATTGCAAATCTTATCACTTAGGAAAATAATACAACAGTTCCACACAATTTGAGACATTAGTCTTCTCGTTCCTCACTAAGTTTTATTACTTCAAACTTACAGGGCAAGGTTTCTTAAAATCCATAAACTTAAGTATAACCCATAAACTTAGCAAAATTTGCCAAAATCTCACCACTTCAGTTCAGTTATTTCTAATTTGTTTGAATATGCGTGTTTCTGGATTGTCTTTGACACATAATTGTCTTAAACAAAGATTATTATTGCCATTGTCAATAGCTAATCAGGACATATTAAACAGTGATGTTCTGGTTTGGGTCAGTTTGTACATGACAGCCGAGACATGCATGTGTGTAAGTGATGTTTATCTGTTAATGATCAATGTAAGATTTTCTCTGACCCCGTCTGACCTTTTGCTGGGGTCTTAACGTGAAGGTGAGAGGTCATAGGTCATGGGTGGCTACTGATTTCAGTTCGTCCTGGGTTCTATCAACATGGAAATCTCCAGAAGAAAGTAAATTAAATGTGGTGCTCTCTGCAACAAGGAAGTGAGGTGTCTGTTTCAGATAAAGAATGTTCTTATGTATCAGGAACTTACCAGATTAAATGATAAAATGATCTAAGGGTGTTTTCACACCTGAGTCCTTTTTAAAAGAACCAAACTTGAAGTGGACCAAGCAGTGAACCAAGTGAAAAAGGACCCAGATATCTTTATGTTCACACTGTCCCTTCCCCCGAAAGAGGACTTAGATCTTTTTTTAGTCCGTTTAAGCACTAATATGGTTGCAGGCCTCTTTTAATCCACTTACTGTTGCTTTTTGGAACAAGTCCACTTCAGTGCTGTGTGATGTGGGTACAGCAATACTATGCAAGATGGCTGACTTAAACCCACCACACTTTGGCCCATTTCACTTCCACTGTAAAACCCCCAACTGCCACCAATCAGAAAAGGTACTGGCAGTTTTCTACCAGAACATTTTCCGTTCAGTTTATGAACAAGTTAAGGTTTACGTGAACCCTAAAACACAACACAATGCAATGCAGTGGACAAAGTTCACAAGTTTATAAGGGTCTGAGATCATTTGGAGTGTTCACATATTTGGCCAAAAAAAATCCAGACATAATCTGACACTGAGACCTCTGAAAATGTAGTGAAAAAACCTAGATCAGATTCGGATTTGAGACATTAATTGTGTTTCTCCTGCTCTAATGGGAAATTAGTCATGTGTGGGAACAGGCAGCATGAAAATGGCGTGTAATTTCATTAAAAAGCATGAAGTTGTGTTGGTGTGTGGTGTGTCAAAAGAGCCCCATCAATCTCACCATACCCGGGAGAATCTGTCACATTTCATGTCACAGGTCACATTTCACCCGCAATCAAAAAGAACAAATATTTTGGCAAAGAAACCAAAGCCTTGTTACTGTTTTTATAACATCAGGATGTTGTACTTTAATTTTTTTATTTTTTGATGATTCTCATTAATCTCATTACTGGTGTACAATTGTTAGCATCAGTATAAATGCAACACCACAAATGCTATCATGATTAATAATATAATATACATAGTGAATATGATTTTTTATGAAAATATGAACATTATAGTAATGACAGTTTTTGTTCATTATTGTAATGACATTGTATAAATAATGTCAGAACTTTAGAATTTAAATCAACGGTAAAGAAAAATAAAGAAAAAACTAATAAACTGCTGCAAGAGAATAAAAATTAATTCACAAAAAAATTATAATTTCAATAAATTATCATTTATACAGTTACACTTTTAACATTATACATTTAAAACAAGAAAAATCTGTGAATATTTATATTATGGTTCGTCTGCTGTAATGTTTCTTTCTTGTCAGTGATTTCACTTGCCATCATCTCACTTTAAGTTAATCTGTAAAAACACAAATAATTTAATAACACTGTTGAAGGTGATTATCATTTAATTCACATTACTGTAATACAATTATTTTGAATAAGTATAAAGGCAATACCACAGATACAACATGATGTATAATGTACAGAAATGTCTCACATTACTGTAATTTAATTGTCTTAATTTTTTTTTTTTACAGTTTTAGAATTGAAATCTAAGGGAAAACAAATAAAACACTTGACTAAACTAAAGCAAGACATTAAGAATATATTTTTTTTAATGAATCATTTCAATACATTTTGCATACTTTTTTGATAGAATTATGAGGTATTATGACCTCAAGACTTAAAACTTTAAAAATGAAACTTCATAGTTCAATTTTCTTGTGATTGATTATTTGTAAGTGGCCATGAGACAGTGGAGGGCTTTTTTCAACAGTGAATGTGTGGAAGCACATAAAAGAGCTTTATTGGTCAATATCCCTCCCATCCAAACCTAAAGATTTATCATCACCCATATTGACTCTTTAACTTTGACCTCTCTTTCTGCCGAGTACAATGTATGCCTTGAAACCGAGACGCCTGTCTGTACTGGACAGAAATAATCAATCTCTCCCTCTGTTTGCCCCACTCTCCCCATCCTACGACAATGAAGTGTGTCCATTCATGACAACTGCTCATCCCCCAGCTGTCTGGCATGTGCCCTATGACATTAGTGGATGGAGCGATGAGCTGTTTTCTGGGGTAACGTAACGCTTTGCCCTGATGTGAGGGTTCAAGTGATGATCCGGCGTGTGCCTGAGCTTGTGTCACCCCATATGAAGCCAGTTTCTGCCTAATGAATTTCTGAAATTTTTAGCCAGTGGTTTTGTCCTGCTCTCCTTCTGGGATATAGCTGTGATTGTGGCTGTATTTACATCATTGAAATTTCAAGATGCCCAGTGTGGAATTTAAGCTTCTTACGAAGATTTTTTGAGCTAAAGTTTCCAAGAGAATCCTTTCAGTTGAGAACAATTTACATCTATTCTTTTATCTCACAATCTTCCCCTTTACAACCCCAATGTCAAGGTTCACCCACTAAATTGTGCGGCAAGAGTGTGTCCGGATGAAATCACCGACATTCAAGCATGGAAGTTCATTGGCTGGTGAAGTTAATGAGCATTGATGGTTACAGACTGTGTTAACCAGGATTGGCGGTGCAGGACAGGCTCAGATATTTTATGGCCACAATTATGTTATACTTTTAAGCAAGAAGATAATCAAAGATTCTAAAACCAAAACTGACTACAAATTTATTTATCAAACATCATGAATAAAAAAATGCCTGACAAAGCGATCATTACATGTTACTGATTATTCAGGGGTTGCCCACTGTCTTCTTATTTTACAGTCATTTTGGTCACACTTTAGCTTGGGGACCAATTCTAACTGTTAACTAACAATTAACTACTTTTGCTTCAATAAACTCCTAATTACTGCTTATAAGGTAGTTGTTAAGTTTAGGTATTGGGTATGATTAAGGGATCTAAAATATGGTCATGCTTTATAAGTACTAAAAAACAAACTATTAATATGCTAGTAATATGCATGTTAAAAAGCAATTAGTTAATAGTGGGAATTGGTCCTTAAACTAAAGTATTACTGTAATTTCTTTTACCATCATGTAATGCTAATTTAATGTTGACCTTTAAAATCACTAATAATTTAATAACACTGTAATTTTTTAGCAAGTTACGAAAAAAATATCCATTTCTCATGCACATGATAATGTTTGATTTCAGCTTTGTGTTTTTTTATTTATTTACTTAAAATATTATGGATTTTTATGTCAGCCATTTATTGGTCATAACATAACATTTTAAAATAATATGGCATAAAAATAATTCTTGTCTTTTAAAAAAACAGGCAAAATATTTGGTTACACTTTATTTTATGTGCCCTTGTTACACGTGTTACATGTACCTACTATTATAATAACAATAAATTATGCATAATTATATTTTATTACATAATAATACAAATTAAATTATGCATAATGACATGCATAGTAACCTAAATTTAACCCAATCCTAACTCTAACCATATAGTACATGTAGTTAATATTACTAAGTACTTAAATGTATAATTTCACTGTAACAAAAACACCTTAACATAAAGTGTAACCCTTTATTTTAAGGTATCCTTGTTACAATGTAATTATACATTAAAGTACTGAGTAATATTAATCAACTACATGTACTTACTATATGGTTAAGGTTAGGATTAGTGATCATTATGGCTAGTTACTTTTAAAATGCATAATTAAGTGGTTACTATAGTAACGTGTGTAACCATAGTAACAAAGTAAAACATAGTAACGTATGTCATCTTTATATAAAGTGTTAACTTGTTAACATTCAAGCACAATAAAGATTTTGCAATACTGAAAGGCCGGGATCCTAATAACAAATAAAAAGAAAATAGATTTTTTCAAGAAAGATTAAAATAATATATTTATTTATATATATTGTGTATTGAAGCCTAAATACCACTAACTACACTTAAAATGTGTTATAGAAATCATTTTTATTCAGAAATTGCAAGTAACTGATAAGTGGTAAGTAATGGTAAGTAACACATTGAATTAAATGTGATGTTTTGAAGAAGTTTTGAATCGTTTTTTTTTCTTGGAAAAGCCAGGTTGTAAAACACAATAATGTTTTACAGTGTAATCTGTCTTAGAAAATGAAATATTCTTGTCCTTATAACTGACAGGAAGCCCTAAAGATCATGGGCAGCACTGAACAGCATTTATGCATTAGCACTTAATTAAATCAGGTAGTAGGAAGTACTGATAGAAGATCAGATTTCTCTACCTGCCAGTGAGTTCTGACTTACCCTAGACTAGGTTAACTCAATGATTACAGGGGCTCAGTTTGACTCTGTTGACACAATACAGATCATACAGATTTGCTGGCTCACTATTGCAGCAAGACTTGATCAAGAAAAAAGGATTTGAACAAGAAAGGAAAGAGCCGTAGCAAAAGATCTGAAAGTAAGAAAGAAAACAAAAGAGAACTGAAAACAGAAATGCAAAAGAAAAGACAGATGTGTATCAGGAGACAGATTTAGTGGCGAGAGGGATAAAGCATATGTACAGAGGCGTTTGTGGTTGATAATAAAGATGGAGTTTCTCTGCTGTGATCTCAGGTTACTCACACTGACCTTTTGTGAGCGGTATCACATTTTGCTGCAGAGAACATGCATGCATGTGAACAACACGCTACATATTCTGCTCTCTTCTCCAGCATGACAAGGCATGTCACTGTGTATATTCCCAATAAACATAATGACACAGTCAGATCTTGCTTACAGGAAATACTTTCTCCCAACCATCTCTCATTTTAGACTATTATGAGGCAGCTAGTCACCTTCGCACTTTGCTTTCACAGGCATACATGATTACAGTAATGCACGCATACGGTCTATTATGCCATAAAATGTGTTAGAAAGGAGATTGTGGTTGTCCAGGCCTATCCGCTTCTGTTGCTCATACTGTGTTATGCTGTACAGTATGATGATTTGTAACACTATGAATGCAGCTTCAATGAAAATTAACAACATTATTAGTGCCATTATTCCAAACACGACTGAGTCTATGTTGGAAATGACCAAACACTGTAAAGGCCCACTCGCACCAAGAACGAAAACGTAAACAATAACTATGAACCTGAAGTTACAGTCAGTGCCAATAGCCTCATGGGAAGTGCTCCGACATACGGCGCTGTTGCACTTCAGGTGTCCCGAGTTCGAGTCCTGGCTCATGGACCTTTCCCGATCCTGCCACCTACAATATCTCTCTCCTACTTTCCTGTCTACATGCTGTCCTGTTGCAATAAAGACCATAAAAGTATAAAATATAACAAAAATGTAAACTTTTTATAAACAAACAAACATGACGTTTTAAAAAAAATCCCTCAACTATAGCAATAATTATAAAACAGTAACAATAAAAACACTGAAAGCACATCAGAATCCACACTTTAAAATGATTTTCATTTTAACAATAAAAGACTGTAAAAATGCCATGAGAAAAAGCAGTTAATTGCTTGACAATTAATTCCCTTTCTATATACGCTGTAAAGCTGTAATAGATATAATGGGACATTTAATGTAATTTTACAATATAATACTGGAATGTACCTTTGTGGGAGTGAACATGAAAAGTTATATAATTACAGTGAAAAAAAACGAAAAATGACATTCCCATAATTCAGTGTGTGACCCTTCACATTTGATGGTTTTACATTTAAATAATTGTTTTTTCTTATTTTTTTTGTTATAAGTACAGTACATTAGGGATTTACGTCTTATTTAGTAATGTTCATGGCATTATTTTAGTGTTGTGTGCTACAACTGACCCTTTGCAAAGACCCGCCTTCCCTCAATTTTCCTTCAAAATTTTGTCATTTTTAAAGAAATTCAAACAAAAAAAATACAGTTTTGTGGCTCTTTAATGACGATCACTGTATTGCCTCAGTTAAAGCATCACGTGAACCAATTGTCTTTCCCTATGTACTTAAAGCACGAAATGAACATGGATGAACATCAGAAAGTATTTTATTTCAACTGCGGAACACACCATTTTTTCAAGTTTAACTCTAATTCTGATTTGTGGTTAAGGCTAGAAGGGATACAGCTGTGGCTACTGGGCATGCGCACATCAATAAAGCGTAATTTTTGTTACACTTTACCACAATAATTACTATTGTTTTTGCATTATTGTTTAGGAATGGGGTAGGTGTAGACATTAATAAAACACAAGCTCATAGGGTAGAACATTAATGTATTGTTAGCTCCAGCGTAGCTGTCAGACAAGATGGCAGATTCAGAGTTATGATAGGTCAGATCGCCTGTCAATCAAGCTCTTTGCAAATGGTCAATTATGGAGTTTTACTGTAAGTTTAAGTTAAATCTCTAAAATCCATTAATGTTGCTATAGTTCTTTTTACAGTAAATTTCTTCACACAGCTTTTGATGTATACACTACACCTTACTTTAAAGCTTGCTGCGAGAATATAACTGCAGTAGAACACTTACAATGAACAATGTTCCCTTTCAGTCGGTCACTCCAAGTCAAGTCGGAGAACGACGAATTGGGATCTCGCTTAGAGAAACCAATCCACTTCGAGTGCAAACTAAACAAGCCAATGCACATTGGAATGCGATTATTGCATCCAGCTGCCGCTGTTCACAGCATGAGCATAAAAAGGCAGCCGGTGCAACGTATACCAGCTTTTCACTTCGGAGCCGAATGACAACATCGTTCTGCTTCTACCAAACTGCTTCGTGTGTGATGAGTCTAGCGCGCTCTCTGGAGCTTTTTGTGTTGGCAGACGGCGCTTCAGCGGTGGTCATTCCAGTGTCAAGTGAGTTGCGCACTTCAGGCTGCACTACCCACGGCGTGCTGCAAACGAGGTTTCACAATATTTCCCTTCAGTGGCAAGTCACTAGATTCAATAGCTTAGTGTGGACCGGTATCCTTGGTTCTCATCTCCAAAGGGGTTGAGGTGAGAACAGGCCGCTGAGAGGCCCGGTTTAGTGGTCATCGGCTTGCTAAAAACGACTCCAGAGTGTCCGTATGGACACTGTCTACTGCTAACACCGTACCTCGGCAGCCAGATGTGGCAGAATGTCCGGCGCCAGGCCCTCACTCGCTGAATCCTTGAGAACCGATAGATGGCTGGGTTTCATATGTAGAGACCTAAGTGGATCCCTTATGTGTAAAGTCCACAGTATAGCCTGGAGCCCGTGTTTCCCGGGCAGACTTCTGCTATTTCCAAGAGGGTTATAATCACCTCCAGTTTCTCCATATACACCTAAACGGATGTTATATGTGTATTTGCTTCCGAAAACTTCTTCGGGAAGGATGGGGCTTCCGCAAAGTTCCTTTTCCAAGTGGAACGGGTACGTTTTCCCATTGTTATCCAGTCTCACTGAGTGGGTAGTGCTATGACAACAGTGACTGGTCTTCTTGTTGCGAGCCAAAAAGGGGCGCAGGCGGCTCACACAGAACACTGGAAGGGGCAGCATCCACGGCGCTTTGGTAGGGAACCCAATTCGTCGGTCACAGACGTGACTCGGAGTGACCGACTGAAAAGGAACATCTCGGTTACGTATTGTAACCCTCGTTCACTGAAGGAGGGAACGGAGACGTCACGTCCCATCGTCACGGCTGCTGTACCACCGCTGAGTGGCCGGGTCACCTTTTTATGCTCACGCTGTGATCAGAGGCATCTGGATGCAATCATCGCATGCCAATGCGCATTGGCTCGTTTAGTTTACAATCGAAGTAGATTGGTCCCTCTAAGCTAGATCCCAATTCGTCGGTCAACGAGGACGTCTCCGTGCCCTCCTTAAGGGAACCGAGGGCTGACACTATGTATCCGAGACGTTATCACTTATTGGTGTGGACACTATTACATTCATCATTGTAGTTGTATGTAATTGTTATAGTTTTAGTTTATAATAGAGAGAGAACTGCTATATAGTAACTGGTGTTTGACAAATATATAGCGTGAGGTGCAAGCTTAGCGAGAATTTTTTGACAGTTACTAATGTTAGGACCATTATTCTCTCTCATGTTATGAAAAACGGCAGATAATTGGGGTATTATGTGTTGTAAAGTGAGAAGAAACTCCTTTTAAGTGCGTAGGAGGGAAAGCAAGGAAAGAAACTGAAAATTTTTAACCGCATATCCAAGAAGATGAAAGCAGTGGAAATATCCCAGAATGCTGAGAGAATGCTCAGAATTAGCATTAAATCCATAAAGACGTAATACAAATTAGTAATTAGCAGAATTACTTCCTGCATTTGTTGTCATTAACAACAGTCCTATTTTGTTGAACCAGCGTGGCTCAAAAAACAGAGATGTAACCTTATTTCTACATTTTCGGGAAACAGTCATGAATAACTAGTTAATTTCTCAAACAATACATCATACTATTAAAAGCTAAATAAAGTTGACTTGACTTGACTTGACTTGACTACTACTTTGGTAAGCAGTCTTTGTATGGAAAATGCACCCCAGGTCGATTTATGGACCGTTTACGATCATGAAAGCTGGGTCTTGTTGAGATGATAGTCTGTCACATTGACGGGTAATCAGCCAATCACATTGACATTGCCCTCTCTCATGTTATGTGACACTTCATATTGCACTTCCCTTCAACTTTCACGCCACTAATCATCTGTATCTGGGTTTGCAACAATATGCAAAAGAACAATATGATACATAGAAACATCAAAAGAACAATAAATACTGAGAAGGAAAAAGGAGCAGGAAGCAGAGCATTAGAAAGGAAAAGACAGAACTGTGTAGATGAGTGAGTTCTGCCTTTATGAAGCAGAGGATAACCGTCCGACTAAAGGTCAACCATGCATGAGAGAGATGTGATGGAGAGATAATGGAAAAGAAAGAAAGCAATACGGAGAGGCAAAGGAGTTACAGAGACATGGGGGTTTGGGGGGGGGATTGTTTCTTGACAAAGAACATCTCTGTCTATGATGGTGTCTGGTGTCCCTTGACCAATGATTCACTGTGTGTGTGTGTGCTTATGGACTGGCATATTATTCAGAGACTGCACAAGGAAAATGGAGCGGATGTGAATTGAAAAATTTAATTTCGGAGCAGTATACCTGCAAACACAATTTAAATCTCATAAGACACTTAAATATTGTTTTCAAGATAATTACTAGTGGTGTCTGTTAAGGTCAGTGATTTAAACAAGCAGCAAATAAAACTTGAACAAATAAAAATCCCATATTTTTACACTGAAAAAGGGACCTGAAACTAGAGACCAATATATTATAGAGACTTAAAAATCACATTAATTTTTAACTGTAACTCATAAACAGACCAAAGACAGACCTACTGTGAGCTGTAAAGCTACTACTGTAACTAATGGTATTCGCTTTTGCTAAAGCCATCAGTCTGCATTATTTAATCGTATTTTTAAATCACCATGTTTAACAGTGCAGGTCCTGGTGAGAAACTGCATTACCCATGATTCAATACATTTGTCTTTCTATGGACTAAATAAGGTCTATGCTTCATATAGAGAGATATAATGTAATAATGTAGATTGCTCTTTCCGTTTTGCAATTTTTTACAGCATAACTCATCAATGTCATTATCTTCATTTTTAAAGCAAACTTTTTGCCTAATTAAATTTGGTGACTAGATGTTGGGCTGTTGCGCTTTTCATCTGGTGTGCATTATATTTGAAGTAGGTGGTTTACCATTGGGTTTGGGTTTCCTGAACTAAAGGAAGTCACTGCATAAATTAACATAGATGTTTTGCTTCATTAATCAGATAAGAGACAAGATCGTTCCAAATTTTAGCCTAAATACACTTCTGTGCCAGTATACAGCGTGCATTTCACAGTAAAAATAGGGTTATCGCTTGGTCAATCATTGCAATTAACAACAGTGATTCCCACTTGTACAGTGGGTATGGAAAGTATTAAGACCCCCTTAAATTTTTCACTCTTGTTATATTGCAGCCATTTGCTAAAAATCATTTAAGTTATTTTTTTTCCTAATTAATGTACACACATCACCCCATATTGACAGAAAAAACACAGAATTGTGACATTTTGCAGGTTTATTAAAAAAGAAAAACTTAAATATTACATGGTCCTAAGTATTCAGACCCTTGCTGTGACACTCATATATTTAACTCAGGTGCGGTCCATTTCTTGTGATCATCCTTGAGATGGTTCTACGCCTTCATTTGAGTCCAGCTGTGTTGATTATACTGATTGGACTTGATTAAGAAAGCCACACACCTGTCTATATAAGAACTTACAGCTCACAGTGCATGTCAGAGCAAATGAGATTCATGAGGTCAAAGGAACTGCCTGAAGAGCTCATAGACAGAATTGTGGCAAGGCACAGGTTTGGCCAAGGTTACAAAAAAATTTCTGCTGCACTAAAGGTTCCCAAGAGCACAGTGGCCTCAATTCCTTAAATGGAAGACGTTTGGGAAGAACAGAACCCTTCCTAGAGCTGGCCATCAGGCCAAACTGAGCTATCGGGGGAGAAGACCCTTGGTGAGAGAGGTAAAGAAGAACCCAAAGATAACTGTGGCTGAGCTCCAGAGATCCAGTCGGGAGATGGGAGAAAGTTGTAAAAAAAGTCAACCATCACTGCAGCCCTCCACAAGTCAGGGCTTTATGGCAGAGTGGCCCGACACATGAAAGCCCGCATGGAGTTTGATAAAAAACACTCCAAGGACTCCATGATGGTGAGAAATAAGATTCTCTGGTATGATGAGACCAAGATATAACTTTTTGACCTTAATTCTAAGCGGTATGTGTGGAGAAACCAGGCACTGCTCATCACCTGTCCAATACAGTCCAAACAGTGAAGCATGGTGGTGGCAGCATCGTGCTGTGGGGGTGTTTTTCAGCGGCAGGGACAGGACAACTGGTTGCAATCGAGGGAAAGATTAATGCGGCCAAGTACAGGGATATCATGGACGAAAACCTTCTCCAGAGTGCTCAGGACCGAAGACTGGGAAGAAGGTGTACCTTCCAACAAGACAATGACCCTAAGCACCCAGCTAAAATAACGAAGGATTGGCTTCACAACAACTCTGTGACTGTACTTGAATGGCCCAGCCAGAGCCCTGAAATTAAACCCAATTGAGCATCTCTGGAGAGACCTAAAAATGGCTGTCCACCAATGTTTACCATCCAACCTGACAGAACTGGAGAGGATCTGCAAGGAGGAATGGCAGAGGATCCCCAAATCCAGGTGTGAAAAACTTGTTGCATCTTTCCCAAAAAAGACTCATGGTTGTATTAGATCAAAAGGGTGCTTCTAAAAAATACTGAGCAAAGGGTCTGAATACACCATGTGATATTTCAGTTTTTCTTTTTAAATAAATCTGCAAAAATGTCAACAATTCTGTGTTTTGCTGTCAATATGGGGTGATGTGTGTACATAAATGAGGAAAAAAAAAAAACTTAAATGAATTTAGCAAATGGCTGCAATATAACAAAGAGTGAAAAATTTAAGGGGGTCTGAATACTTTCCGTACCCACTGTATATACAGATTAATTAGCAGTGTGTGGCCACTGTTCCTCTTAGAAGCATGAAAAATAAAACTTTTAAATTATTAAAAGTATGCATGAATTATGCAATATAGCCTAGAAAGCACACAAAGATCACTCCCTTTATAGCCACTAAAATCTGTCACTCAGTTCATAGCGGACTCACACAGTTTTCTTATATAAGCTCTCTATACTACACAATTAATCTACACTTTGTTATAATGAAAGGAGCGCTCAAAACTCCACACTGAACAATAAACTCCTGCGTTTTGAGCCATTGGGTGGTGATTATGATTAATGTATCTGATTGGCCATTGCATTCAAGAGATCAACAGATATGTCTGTGATTGGCTGCATTGCTTAACGATGCAAAAACACGTTGTAAAAAGAAACCTTTGATGCTCTCCAGATTGCAAACACAAATACACAGTGGAGTGTTTGCCAGATCTGTTTCATCACACCCACCGTTAAGTACACAGTCTTGTACCTTTGTCTTTTTGTCTGAATTTCAAATTTGTATAATTGTTATAATTTTTTTTATGCAATGTAATGTAATGTATGTATTGCTTCAAATAATAATGTAATATTGTGATTCACCTCATAGCTGGTTGGTTTGATTCATGGCTTATAACTCTTAACATAGCTTTTAAAGATTCCTATGAAAAACACGAATGGAAAAAAATACTTCTGCAATCAAGGTACACAGCAATGTCCTAAAACCATCTTTGACAACCTCCTAGAACAACCTACAGTATAAACACCAATCCCTGAACAACCACCCTGAACCCTGGCAACTGCATACTGTCTTAAGACATTAAAACTTTTTAAATATTAACATTAAGTTAAATATCATCGTAGCAACACCTTGCAACCATCAACAACACTGTGGTAGTGACTTTTGCGTGGGTAACAACACCCATATTCATTCACATTCATTAAGCACGATTTCTTTGTAAATCGATTCTAAAAAATATTACATAAATTGTCACATTAATGCATCAATACCATTTCAGAAATTTCCTCTGCTTTTGTTTCATGAATGAGGTAAATTATTAAGCGTGCCACAAAACTAGCTCACATGCCCAAAATTCCCTCCAGAATGTTTCATGTACTTTGATCAATAAATCCATACTCAACATTCCCTGGAGCATGGCCCTTCCCCAAACCAAACCCCCAATGACCCCCCCATCCCCCTACAGCCAGAATATCTGATGATCTTCAATGTGTCTGTCCATCTGTCTATGGTATAACTTACACCACCCATTCACACACACACACACACACACCACACACAGTAGCCCTGGGGGGGATGCCTGTCCTACTTGGGCCGAGCTTCTACCTCTCCAATCTAATCACAGTCTCCTGCACTAGCTGAGTGTCCATTAGGTTTGACTCAGGACAAAGCCTGTTTATTACGGCCCCCAATTGAATCAAAGATAATCAAATCAAAAGAATAATTTTTTTAACTTGCCGGCGAACAGAGTTCACATGGCCAAGACAAAACAGTCTCAGTACTAATGTGCTTTTACTCAATTTTACAATGTTCACTGGAAAGTTTTTGTGTCTTTTATTTTGGGATTGTTTTAGAAACTAATGACTAGACCTAGATGGAATCTGGTAACGTTTTCCACAGTTTTTCTACACTCTTTTAGTAGATAACAGAAAATCAAATTATTCAGTAATCAAACTTTGTGGAACATTTTTAAATTCTGTGGAAATTAGCTTTTTTGTAGATACAGATTCCATGTCAAGATCTGCTAATATTGTAATTAACTTGATCTTAAAGTAATAGTTGCCCAAATAAATCTGTCATCTTTTAGTCACCTTCATGTCATTCCAAACATTGCAATGATTTTTGTTTCTGTGTTGTTCTGTGAATTTTGAAGAATGTGTTAACTGTTTGTGCCATACAAGAAGTCAATGGGGTCCAAACATTGTTCACCGTGTCTTTTTTGAGTCATACAGTTTTGGAACAATATGAGGATGAGTAAATAAAGAACTTAAACACACCCGACCTTATTCAAGCAGATAGAATTTGCATGCAAACTGTTCATATTTATTTTTTTGAACTTCAACTATCAACTCAATACCACAATTTACATAAAAGTGGTTTTGTGAATGATTTGCACAAAAATATTATTGCAGCAGTTGCAATAAAAATATTTGTGTAAATAATTTATATAACTAGTTTTATTTAAACTGTAAAAAAAATAAGCAAAGTGTTCTTCTTGTTTTTCATGAATGGCTGTACCTCCTTTCATATTCTGTAATAACCGCATGATTTATGCAATTTTAAATTGCTTTAGAAATCTCTCATGCCAATTCCTTCTTTTTAGCAACTAACAGATTTTGTTTTTCTTTGTCTTTGCCCCTTTCCTCCAACAGATGTAGATCCTCCTAACAGCTCAATCGTTCCTTCTCCTCTTCCATATGCTACACCTTCTCCTCCTCCTTTTTCTTCTCCCTCTTATTCTTCTTCTCGTGCTTCATCAGATGTCTTGTATACAACCAAGTCTCCTCCTGACAGTCCTACGGAGAGCGTGACCACGGCTGACCCTGGGCTGAAGAGACTCCATGGGCTGAGTGACAACCTCATTCCCATTTACACCTCTATACTGGCTGCAGTGCTGTTGGGCTGGGTGGACTTCATCATCTTTAAACGGTGAGGAGCGACCAGATTCATTCTATTCCTGAGCGGTTTCATCCCCACTCACAAAGCATTGTTACAGATATGTAGGCTTTAGTGCAGATACAGTATATTTATTAACTACAAGCAAAAAAAAAAAAAAAAAAAAAAAACGCTTCGAGGCTGTTCTTCCATCTGATCCATCACGAGCACATTGTTTATTATGTGGAGTAAAACAGAGACACTGATCTCAGATCAGATTAAAAACATAACTTTCATTTCTGATTTAATGTAATGCATTCAAAGCCTTGAGCAAATCTGGCAATATAATGATCAAGACCGCATATGCAAATATGCAAAATAACAACTGAATGTTTTTACTGACTGATAACAATGTAGAAAAAAATTCAAATAAGGCAGCTAGTTTTCTGAGCAGACAGAGATGGAGGTTGTGGGGGGAAGGGCTCATAAAATATTAAAATCACAGCTGCAGGGCATAATTTTGACCCGCTTTTGTTTCTTTAGGGTGTGAATGTCATGGTGCTTTCAAATCATGCTTGTTTTTTAGTGGTCCAACATCTCCATTTATGGCAAAAACAATAGGGTGGTGGGGGGTGGGAAAGCTTGTCCTCTGCAACAATGGCAGGAGGAGGAAGAGTGGTGCAGAAACGTCACACTTCAATTTTAAGTTAGAAATAAATACTGATTTTCTAATTAAATGTTCTGATGCTTTCTTTAATATCTTTCAGGTGGAACAGTTGTAAGCAGAACAAGCAAGGAGCCAATAATAGAGCATGCAGCGCAAACCCCAGTCAGACCCCTTCTCCTGAGGGAGAGAAACTCCACAGTGACAGCGGCATCTCAGTGGACGGTCAGAGCTTACAGGAGGGCCAGGGGCCTCCACATACAGGTAAAACCCTTAAATCAATACTGATATATAGATAATTAATTATAAATTAATATATATCAGTGTGCTCATCATTACATGCCCTGCAGAATATGCAAACTGTTAATATTTTAACAAAATAAGCGGATCAGGAAAATGTCATGTATTGTTTATTTAATATGTACTGAATAAGTATTTCACAGAACAGAGGTGGATATATTCTCAAAGACAAAAGAATAGCTGAATTTGATAAAAGTACCCACGTTCAAACAGTTTACCATACCCTGAATCTAAAATACGTGTCGTTTCCTGGTGATCCATTGACGGTCTTTTTTTGTGATAGTTGTTCATGAGTCTCTCGTTGGTCCTGTCCAGTTCAACTGCCTGCTGTTCTTCAGAAAAAAATCCTCCAGCTCCTGCACATTCTTTAGTTTTCCAGCATCTTTTGCATATTTAAACCATTTCCAGCAGTGACTGTACGATTTTGAGATCCATCTTTTCACACGGCGGAGGACAATTGGGGGGAATCATACATAACTATTACAAAAGGGGTGGTGGGGGGGGGGGGGGGGGGGGGGGGGGGGGGTTAAACTTTTGAATTGGTATGATAAGGGTAAATTGTTTAACTTATTTTGTCTTCTGGGAAACATTTGAATATTTTAGCTTCTTAAGTGCAGTACTAAATGAAAAAATATGACCTTTAAACAAAATAAGAAAAATTTACACATCATCATCCTGTTCAAAAGTTTACACACCCTTAATGCATCGTGTTGCCTTCTTGAGCATCAGTAAATGTTTCCACCTTTTGTAATAGCTGTGTACGAGTCTCAGTGTGAAAAGAGTGGATTCAAAAATCATACAGTCCACTGTTGGAAAGGGAGCAAATAGCAGAAGATGCTGGAAAACCAAAGATAGGTGACAGGAACTGGAGGATTTCTGAAGAACAGCCGCAGTTTGAACAAGGACCTATGAACCACTTATCACAACACGAAAAAACGTCATGGTGATATCCAGGAAACAAACACAACATTTATAAAGATATTTTTGTACGGGGTAAGTTTTTATGAACCCAGTTATTATTTTGTTTTGTGGAGTATATATAACCAACTGTTATGTGAAATAGCTTTTTAAGAGGAGTAAATAAAAAAACAGGCAATTTCCATGATCCGTATTATTAAGTAAAATTATTAAAATTTTGCATATTCTGCAAGGGGTGTGTAATCTTATGAGCACAACTGTATATGTTAGTCTTAGTGGACATGCTGTGTAAGCTGCTGCTGCTGTTACTGCTGCTGACCTTATTGCATATGCATTTGTAGGAGTTTCCCTTTCAGACACAAACTTTATGGGAGAGTATTTAAATAAATTATACAACATGATTTTACTGACGGTAGTAAATGTACTGATATTTGTGCCATTATTTAATGCCCAAAGAAATCATGTCTTAACCCATGTTGCACTTCACATGGTTGCGATAGTTGCTAAATTGCTCTGCTCTTGGTAGTTTGCATTGATCATTATGGAAATGAGCCTGGTTTTTCTGTTCTTTAACTTGCTCATTGTCAGTAGATCACCTGCAAAACTTCCCACTCCCATCGGGACCTTTATGAGATTTACAGCCTCACGCTAATTTTCCCTATTTAATAAACCTGGCCCCTAGACAGGTGGAGCTGGTGGTAGTAGAGGGTTTCAGAGGAACTCTGCGGGACCAGCTTGTAGCATATACTGAACCAGACTATTTAAATATTGAGTAAGCAAGCTCATTTACTGCAACAGTTTAATTCAGCAGTTGTATGATTATTTGTAATTTATATAAAAACAATATACATATATAAACAAAAAAAGAACTTTTAAGCTACAATCCAAGTTGTACAGTCAATTTTAGTTTGAACCTATTAGGCTGCCCATTCTAGAGTTTCATAAGAGAATTTTATATATATATTTAGCAAGGGGCCCCCAGGCCTCCAGGCTCCATGCATTTGTGTGGTTTGTGTGGTGGTTATGTCTACCTAATTCCTACCATTATGTCACTATTACCACTACTACAAACAAACAGGGTATGGGTATAAATATGGTTTGGGACATTTTGTAGTCTTACATTAGGTACATTAATCCAAATGGCTAAATGTAGTCTTTTTGTTTTAGTGGTCAAGATAGATGGAGGTTCGGCCCTTTCCTTGCCCTTACACACACGGGAGGAGGTTGAGAAACTGCTCAATCATACCTGTGAAGGGGAGGAGTCAGGAGCCAATGAGGAAACCGATTGGTGCAGCCTGGCAGGTCTACTGGGATACAAAGAAGAACACATTGCTAATTTCAAGCAAGAAGAAAGGCCCATCCAAGCCCTTCTGTCTCATTGGGCGAGCCAGGATTCGGCTAACATTGATACGCTTTGCACAGCACTGAAGAAGATCAATAGAGAGGATATCGCGCAGAGCATCACAGTAAAACCAACTGCTACATCTACCGTATGAGAAAACATGAGCTTGCAAACACACACATTCTCCCAAGCGCTCAAATACACACCTTACATTGCCTTCAGCATACTCCGATGTTGATGTATCACCTGTGAAGTTGATGTATCACTATATCCTTAACGTTAGGCTGTAAACTCAAGCGATGTTTCCCTTTACCCTTGATTATGGCCAAACTGTGTGCAAAGAATGCACAATTTAGTAAATATTGTTTGCATGTTCCTTTAATTTGAGGAAAGCCATATGGACTCGAACATGGATATTCATGTCTTTCCTGAAGAAATTCACCATAAATGACTCATCAAATCAAAATCATTCATTTTCTGTTTAACACATTTCATCATCACAACAATACAAACTACACACCACATCCATCTTTAGCATACCGATCATTATGCTTAAGTATAAGTTAAAAAAAATGTTTTTTAGCATTCTTTAATCCATTTGTCTGTCTCTGTACGGGAACCTCTATGTAACATCCATAATGCATACCGTAATGCATATGCTAATGATATGTCAAATGTGGCCAGTTCAGTCATTGTCTATGCATTGAGTGTACCATAACCACTAACCATATCCACTGATTATATCCTGTCAGAGTTTGACCCCTGACCTCTCTTGTACACAGTCGATGTTGTGCTCCTGTGCTTTAAATACAACCAGATACAGTATGAGAAGAGCCAGTCATAGACAAATGAATAAGAGAAGTCATAACACTCAATATGGAGACTGTAAAAATTGTGGAAATTTACAGTTTTTCTGTCATGTTAGCTAAAGAACCTAGATTTATGATGCCATTATTGTCAGATTTTTGCTTATTTGATTGTAAACTAAATCAGAGCCCTGATTTACTACTTGCTATTGCTAGTCTGTGCCAGGTGGTATTAGGGAGAGGGACATTTTCATCATAGAGAGCATTGGATTGGACCAAACATTGTGTAGCACGCAATATTTTCTGTAATTTAAAGGTAGTAAAAATATCTGGTAAATTTTTATTTGAATGTCAACTTAGAAGTATAATGGCAAATAGATGAACTAAAAGTATTAATGGGTCTTTAAAGCCTACTGTATCATGGAACAACTGCATTATGTTTCCAGGTACAAATTAGAGAGGAATGTTTCAGAAGAGTTCAAATGTCATGTAGACATTGTCAATATCTATAGACTATATATTATATATATATATATATATATATATTATTATTATATTTTTATTTATTTTTTGAGAGGATTACAATGGTGGAAAAAGAAACATTGGGCAAGGGTAAAAAAAATGGATAAACTGCAAATAATTTGGTACAGCACAAAATATTTATGGTTTGGTCAAACTTAAAATTTTGCAATTCTATAATTAAAACTATTTCTTCCCAAGACAAAAAACATTCAAAACTAGTGTTGTATCATACCATTCTTAATCAATGCATCTAAATTTTAAATCAATTCAAGCAAATGTAATTATGTGGGGTCAAAATAATTATATTTTTGTCTTTTTACATCTATCTAACACTCTTTAAAAATAAAGGTGCTTCACGATACCATAGAAGAACCTTTTTTGTCTAAATGGTTCCATAAAGAAACTTTAACATCTGAAGAACCTTTCTGTTTCACAAAAGTTCGCTGTGGCGAAAGAAGGTTCTTCAGATTATACAAAGGTAAGAAAGAGATTGTTCTTTTAAGAACCTTTGACTGAATGCTTATTTGTGGAACCAAAAATGGTTCTTTTATGGCATCGCTGTGAAACCCTTTTTTGGAACCTTTATTTTTAAGAGTGTACATCTGTAATTAAAATGTAGTTTTGCAGTTTACTTGCCAGTGGGTGGTTGATTATTGGCCCAAGTTAAAAGAGCCAAAACCAAAATCTCTCTGACATTGTAGTCTTGTGGCTTGTCCAAATTTTGAGAAAAATTAAAGAAAAATTGTAATCAATGTATAATTTTCGCCCAAGTTTGTTCAGACCCATAAACCTAGCATGAATATTAGGGATAGCAGAGACACCACTAATGTGTTCATTTAATGTTGTCTTTATCAGTGTTTGTTCTGTCTGCATCTGGGCAGGTGACTCAGAACATTCTAGATGGAATTAATAAGCAGGAGGTTTTGTTGTCCTGGTGGTCCGGCTGAAAGATGATAGCAGTTTCCTTTTTTGTTTTTTTTACTTTTTTCTTTATTACAGCGGTAACGTGACACTGGTCACTACCTGGCTCAGGTCATCACCATGACAAAAGCGCTTGGCCATGCAGTCTGTGACCCAGATAGACAAATGTTAAAGACACAAGACACATATCTGCTCATATAAACACACACCAAAGAAACAAGCTTCCCCATAAAATTAACCGGTGACTGATATGAGCGTTTAGGGTGATTAAAAGCGACTCTTTTGAAGGCAAAATACAGGGTTCCCACGGTCATGGAAAACCTGGATATTTCAGGGAATTTTAAGGATGATTGGACATTCATTGGTCAAAACGTGTGGGAACACTGAGGGACTTAGAATCTAGAAGAGCATCTCAAACAATTTCAATCTTTTGTGCTTATTGTAATGTTAGACTCTAAGATTCAGCAGCATGTTAATGGATATAGTACCAAAAACTGAAATGATCCGATTTAACAATTTGTGCAACTGATATATTTGGTTCAAATACTGACATTGGTGATACTGTTGTCTTTAGAAATCAATTCAAATTAAATATCCAGGGCTTTATAATGTCTCAGGGTTTGTGTGGAGATATGCCCATCTATCACTATTCCATATTATTTCTAAGTTGTCAGTATATCAGTGGCCTTATAATGGAGGTTGCAGGAAGCACTAGCTGATCTTCTGAACTTCAGCACAGACTTTTGGACTCATAAAGTTTTTTTTACAAGGATGGGAAATGGTCAGAAAAGGGAGAAATGTTTGATGTGCTTATGCAAACGATATAAAACAACATTAAAATTCTCTCGCTGCATGATTGTCAGTATTCATAGATTCTTGTGATGTTCATTCAGTTCGAAAAGCAATGCAGAAGCGCACATTATTAATATATTTGAATATTACAGTTAGCCTAAATACTGAAGAAAGACACTTTTAAACTCTATGGCCATACATTTTTTGGAAAAATGCAAACACACTGTAATTTGTATCTTAAAATGAAGGCATTCTCCATTTCTGGATGTGATTTTTTTCAATCTTTTTTTTTAGTACAAGATTAGAGTGTAGCACTTACAAAGTATAATATACATTTTGTATAACAAATATCTTAGATGAGATTAATATCAGGTCTGTGTGTTGTTTTTTTCTGTCAATAATACATAATTTCCGGTGTTGGTGATATAACTGCTTTTATTTTATTTTTTTAATTATTGCTCTGGAGGTCAATATCAAACAATCCTGCATCCATAACCCCAACAAACTAAAAGAAAGTCACATGATTTGCCACTGTTCTTCAGCCTTTATACTTTTTTGCTGTTTTTTTCATGTATGAAATCATTTTGATTATTTGACAAATGTGCCATTTTGGTTTGAATTTATTTGTAGACTATTTTTGTAGTGTTACACACAATATCAGAGCACATATCTCTGAGACGGATATACTAACGTGGCACATTGCTCTCTGACAGTCACACTTGTGCAGTTATTGGACATGGAGTTGCTCAGAAACCCATAATACCCAGAGACTGAATCTTGCACTTGGTAGATGAGCTTTGTGAGATGAGTATGAGGAGCATGAGATGGTGAGCAGATGTTTTGTTGGGTTTATTTGGACTTCAGGTTCCGCAGGAAGAAACAATACTGAATGTTACATGTATTTACTGTTCTGTACACTGTATCATATAAATGTGAATTTACTAGAATTCATAAAGTAGTTTTAATGCAGTTACTATTACAAATAAGAAATAAACTAAATATTGCATTGCAAATGGGAAATGGTCTGATGTTTTCACACACCACACAACAACACACACACACTTCACACACATGTACCTGCACACACACACACCACAACACCACAAACTGATGGGTTTTCCATGTTTTATGGGGGACATTCAACTCGACGGCAATGGTTTTGTACTTTACACGTATTTTTTCTACCTAAACCTCCGCTCACACAAACTTTCTGCATTTTTCGATTTTCAGAAAAACTAATTCTGAATTATTCGGTTTTCTCATGGCGGACCAAAACATGTCCCCACAAGGACAAGGAATTTGGATATTGCCATCTTTGTGGGGACATTTTGTGAAAAAAAACACTTCTTCTATATGGCATATACAGTATCAACCTCAAAGGTATAAATTTGTACATTATTGTGTATGGGATATTGGAAAGAAGAAGAACAAGAAGTAAAAGGACAACATTAGTTTTATGAATTGCATGCATTTTCATTTTGGACAAGGTACAGTTACATCAGATTTATAAATATTGCATGTTAGTTTCTACAGTCATAGCAAATGTATACAGGTCACACGTACTGCACTACATATCAAAATATAATGTTGCTAATAAAGTAGTTACTGTATTCACATAAACACATTTATAAAAAAAATAGTCTAGTCTAATAGAAATGTGTAGAAGACAAGATGTAGGAAACAGCAGACAATGCATAATCCATTGAATGTACCAAAGCATTAGCAATTTGTTGAGAAATCGCTTTTATGATCTTCACAAGTGAGTCGATGATGTGGAGGTTGAACAACTAGTTTTGAGAATTTTGATCTGAGACATGTACCAAAGAAACGCTTGACTGAAATTGCAAATTTAAATAAACATTTGCTTAAAATGTATTGTCTAAAATACGGATGAATCTCTCTGCAGTGGTTTGATCGTGCTGTAAGTTTATATATATATCAGATCACTGTGGGCTCATAGGGATTTATTTAGAAAATAAATCACTCAATTTAAGATGAAATCTGATGAATCATACTGATGTTTCAGGTCTCCTAACACTATTTGACCTGTAGTTCTTACATCTGCACAAATGGTATTAGGAAAAGTGTTGACACAACTGATGACTTATTAAGCAAACGGTCATCGAAGCCAGCATTTCTCTGTGTATGTGTGTGTGCACATGTGTGTACCTGGTATTTCTTACGTTATGGGGAACTTTAGAAAAAAACTATATTATGGAAAAAATATACTTCAAAAGAATATGCTTAAGTGCATACTGAATGCAATGTTTTTTAGACACTTAATTGCATGATATTTTCAGTTGAATGCAAATGTATTATAGTTTAAATTTACATTAAATCTGATTAAACTTAAGAATCTTCTGTGACCACATTAAGTACAAATAAGTACATCTTACTCTTAATAGGCATTAGTTTTTATGCTAGGCAACGATTATTCGTGATTAATTGCATCCAAAATAAAGTTTTTGTGTACATAATATATGTAGAGTATGCGTACTGTGTATATATATATTATGTATATATAAATACAAACACAAGCATGTATATATTTAAGAAAAATATATTTTGTTTATAAATATAAAATATTTATCTAATATAATTATATACATGTAAAGATTTTCTAAATAATACTGTAGGGACGTGTCTTTATATACAGTGGGTACTGGAAAGTATTCAGACCCCCTTAAATTTTTCATTCTTTGTTATATTGCAGTCATTTGCTAAAATCATTTAAGTTAATTTTTTTTTTCCTCATTAATGTACAAACAGCACCCTATATTGACAGAAAAACACGGAATTGTTGAAATTTTTGCAGATTTATAAAAAAAGAAAAACATGAAATATCACATGGTCCTAAGTATTAAAGACCCTTTGCTGTGACACTCATATAATTAACTCAGGTGCTGTCCATTTCTTCTGATCATCCTTGAGATGGTTCTACACCTTCATTGAGTCCAGCTGTGTTTGATTATACTGATTGGAAAGCCACACACCTGTCTATATAAGACCTTCCAGCTCACAGTGCATGTCAGAGCAAATGAGTATCATGAGGTCAAAGGAACTGCCTGAAGAGCTCAGAGACAGAAATGTGGCAAGGCACAGATCTGGCCAAGGTTACAAAAAAATTTCTGCTGCACTTAAGGTTCCTAAGAGCACAGTGGCCTCCATAATCCTTAAATGGAGACGTTTGGGACGACAGAACCCTTCCTAGAGCTGGCCGTCAAGCCAAACTGAGCTATCGGGGGAGAAAAACCTTGGTGAGAGAGGTAAAGAAGAACACAAAGATCACTGCGGCTGTGCTCCAGAGATGCAGTCGGGAGATGGGAGAACGTTGTAGAACGTTTTTTTTTTTCCAAAAAAAAAATAAACCATCACTGCAGCCCTTCACCAGTCTGGGTTTTATGGCAGAGTGGCCCGATGGAAGCCTTTCCTCAGTGCAAGACACATGAAAGCCTGCATGGAGTTTGCTAAAAAACACCTGAAGGACTCCAAGATGGTGAGAAATAAGATTCTCTGGTCTGATGAGACCAAGATAGAACTTTTTGGCCTTAATTCTAAGCGGTTATGTGTGGAGAAAACCAGGCACTGCACACACACCTGTCCAATACAGTCCCAACAGTAAAACATGGTGGTGGCAGCATCATGCTGTTGGGGTGTTTTTCAGCTGCAGGGACAGGACGACTGGTTGCAATCGAGGGAAAGATGAATGCTGTCAAGTACAGGGATATCCTGGACGAAACCTTTAATCCAGAGTGCTCAGGACATCAGACTGGGCGAAGGTTTACCTTCCAACAAGACAAATACCCTAAGCACACAGCTAAAATAACAAAAGAGTGGCTTCACAACAACTCTGTGACTGATCTTGAAATGGCCCAGCCAGAGCCCTGACTTTAAACCCAATTGAGCATCTCTGGAGAGTCCTAAAAATGGCTGTCCACCAACGTTACCATCCAACCTGACAGAACTGGAGAGGATCTGCAAGGAGAAATTGCAGAGGATCCCCAAATCCAGGTGTGAAAAAACTTGTTGCATCTTTCCCAAAAAAACTCATGGCTGTATTAGATCAAAAGGGTGCTTCTACTAAATACTGAGTGATACGGACCAGGTGATATTTCAGTTTTTCTTTGTTAATAAATCTGCAAAAATGTCACACAATTCTGTGTTTTTCTGTCAATATAATAAGGGTGCTGTGTGTACATTAATGAGGGAAAAAAAAATAACTTAAATGATTTAACAAATGGCTGCAATATAACAAAGAGTCAAAAATTTAAGGGGGTCTGAATACTTCCGTACCCCACTGTATAGTGCATAATAAATATACACAGTACACACCATATATTATGTACACAAAAAAGTTTAGTTTAGAATGCGAATTATTTGTTGACCAAGCAACTAATTTTTATAATGACTTATAGGGTTTCTGAAAATCTGTTTAAAATTGCCAATACGGACAAGTATTATGTGTGAAACTAAAAAAATACTTTTGTAATTTCTATTGAAACTTGCAGGTCATGTATTTTTAATGTAGTGGAATTACACCTTTGTAATGATGAAGTTGCAATTTAGTACATTTCAAATATATTAACTTTAAATGTAATATCAAATAACACACTACAGTTAAAAATGATAATCAAGTACTTCATACAGTATGTGCTTTAGTATGTCAGTCAACACATAAAAATAAGTGTACTTATTTAAAGCACGACATGTATTATATGATGATGATTTATTATGTATTAAAACAAATACTTAAAATGAACTTTAAACATTTTAATTGGACATTATTACTAAGTAGCCTTTTATTTCATCAATATTATATATTCTGCAAGTGCAGTTTTTATATAAATTATGAAATATGAAATCTAAAAACTATGAAAAACGTAGGCCATTGGCAGTGAATAAACATTTACTGACATTTCTTGAAGTTTGTTTACATTTTCTCCTTTTGCACTCTTTTGAACTATTCAGGCACCCATCATTTAACAAAAAAAAAAGACTTTACACATTGGTCAAATAGTATACTCTTGTCTAAATGGGAGGTTCTTGGCCATGGAATAAACTGCAATGCAGACCAGACTCTGCTGATAGTCAAAAGCCTGGATAAGTGAGACTATTTCTCATGTTTAGTCGACTGAATCTCCCACCAAGCTCCATATAAATTAACTTTAAAAAATTTTGCTTCATAGACAAAAACAGACAAATAAACATGCGGTACCCATGCCGCCAAGTGCTGTGGAGGGCATTTATGGGAGAGGAATGTGTGTGTTTGTGTGTGTTTCTGCTCATACTTCTCTTTGCTATTGAACAAAATAATCTGGCTCTCTTGGCTCCTGCCGCAGTGCATGTGCAGTCAAATGGTTCTGAAGTGCAATTAAATAAATGTGGTTACAGACCAAACAATAAAACGGTTAATTGTGCATTAACCCTCTGAATTTCCTGCTCTTCCAAGCAGTGTTTGCTCCATTTCTGGTCTCATAAAATGTTCCTTGATTCAATAACAACAGGGAGGAATATTCTAATGATGACTGAAGTTTTCTTGTTTAAGTCATATGAACTAAAGCTGTCAAGGGGGGAAAGTGGCAAAGTACTTGTATTTTTTTTTTTTTATGTTTCCTTTTTTTTTTTTTTTTTTGTTTTGCCTTTTACTGTATAATTTAATAGCAATCACATATAGCTTTTGCCAAACAAATAAATTTAGGTGAACTGTGCAAATATAAATGAATGATTACTATTTATTTGATGAACTGGAACCAAGTGGAATGTATGAGAATGTATGGGAGACGAAAACACAATCAGTCAGTGTTTTGCAATATTAATTTGGTAAAATGACAACATGTAGCCAGAAAACTTTATTTTCTTGCTCGAAACCAGTAGACATCTCTCCTCTTGTGCCGTCTGAAGATTCCATCTGCAGGGATATATTATTTTTAAAATTTATTTATTTTTTAAATTGCATTTATAACTTGTTTACTGGCAGCTGGACATTTTTCTTTCTGTTCATCTTCAAGTTTCCCTTGACTTCCAATTCTTAATGACATTTCAAACCATGGAAGCTGCAATCAGGAAGTGTTTCATATCTTTTTATAGTCTTTCACTATAAGTTCCCCTTAACTTCCATTTCAAAATTACATTTTAGTCTGTGGAAACTGCATGCAGGAAGCACTTAGAATTCTTTTTATAGCCTTCCAGATTTCAAGATTCGATTTTTCTTCACTTGTGGTCATCTCTTTGCTGAGAGGTTCAAAGAGTCACAGAATCACAATCTGGAATTGTCATGGCATAATAGTAGCCTAACAAGTCAGTTGGGCTTTGAGTGTGTATGTATGTGTGTACCTGTTTTTCTATTCTGATGGGGACTTAAACCTGAATACACACAAACTAATGGGGACTCATGTCATGGTGGGGACCTAAATTGAGGCCCCCACGGGTAAACAAGCTAATAAATCACACAGAATGAAGTTTTTGACAATCTAAAACAGCAGGAAAGATTCCTGTAAGGTAGTTAGTGCAGGGCAATAGATATTCATTAGGTGTAGTGGCAGGTCAGAAAGTGTAAACAGGCTATTTTATTTTGAATAAAAGAAACTGTATCAATAGAGGACGATTGTTGGGAACATGCTAATTTTGAAAAACGTTCAGTACACAAATCAGTCAAATTACTTTATTCAGTATTTCAATCATATCATATATCATCGTGTTTTAGTAAAATAAAAAAATCAACATTCCAAAATGACATTTGAGTTAAAGAATTTTACTCAACAGTGATAAACTTCTAAATACCCTATATTTGTTTCTAGAGCCTGTGAATATAATTAAGTGAGATAATAAGATCCCTAAACAGGCCTAAAGCATCTGTCATAACCCCTTCCTCTGGTATTTACTGTACTCCACGCTCAAGAAACTCACTCAACCATTTGACACCTATAACCTTTCAACAAAAGTGTAACAGGGCTTAAACGGCTCTTGTCTGCTTGTATAAAGGACTTATTATTAGTATCACTTTCCAAGAATGTCATTAATGTGATAAGAACTTTGAGGTGTAGTTTGATGTATTTCTGCGCCTTGATATTCTTTCTCAGTCTGTTTTACTTTGTTTTTCTTTTTCACTCGACCACTATTATGGCACTGCAACTGTCAGGAACTAGCAGCAGAAACATTCAGTTTGCTTGTCCTGTCATGCCACTCCTGACAGCAACTGAAAACATACACAAACACAAACACAAACTCAAAACAACACAGAATTTAAAGATTACCAAATTAACGTCTGTCTATGTGTGTACCTTTGTGACAGCTCTTTGCTTCACATGAGCTCAGAACAAATACAGCCAGAAGAGAGAAAGAGCGTGACTGGGCCTGAATGTGCAATATTATCAGTATGTGTGAGGAGTGAACGACCTGTTATTGAACACATGTCTCTTGTTTATTCACCTCATCTGCCTGTTTACTGCACTCTCTATGTTTGCAAATAAATAAAAAGACTTTGTTAGATCTAATCAACATCAGAACACATTTGATAAGAATCTAGTGACCTATTTTTGGTTAAAGGAATAGTTCATTCAGAAATGAAAATGTACTCACCCTCAGGTCATTCAAGATGTAGATGTGTTTGTTTCTTTATCAGAACAGATTTGGAGTAATTTAGCTTTACATCACTTGCTCACCGATGGATCTTTTGCTGTGAATGGGTGCCGTCAGAATGATAAAAACATAACAATAATCCACAAATAATCCACACAATCTCATGTCATTAATCATTGTCATCATCAATGTCTGTGCATATTTCTCTCTGATTAGACACAAAACAATTTGCTGGAAAAGGCAATAAGGGTACTGTATAGAGCGGTATTTTAGCTGGAAACAGTAGTTTGAAGTTAAATACGTGTGGATTACATGTGGATTATTATAAGGTTTTTATCAGCCATTTAGGCTCTCATTCTGACGGTATTGGTGAGCAAGTAATGTAATACTAAATTTCTCCAAAATGTTAGAATAAACACACTAAAAGAATTGTGCTTAATTGTATTGAATATGCACTTGCAGTCCAATTCATATCCTCAACTATATTTTTAAAATCTGTACTTGGAGATAATATAATATTAAGGAAATAAAAG
>JADLZN010007378.1:55896-111925 GCA_018155175.1 Sinocyclocheilus anophthalmus | reverse complement strand
GTGAGCTCGGTTGCTCTTGAGCCGATTCTGACCCCAGTAAGAGATGGCCTGAATCTGTGCAGTGTAGTGCGTGTTGGGCTGTAGACCCTGAAGCTCCATCTGAGTTACATCCTACAGGAAATAAAAATAAGACCTTATTATTGCAATGGTTTAGCACTAAGACATAAAAAATTAGTTTTGCAGTAGTCATCCATGTTGCAAAATAAGGTGGATCTTCAACTCCAATTCTGGAGGGCCAGTTTCATGGAGACTTTATAACCAGTACCAATTTAAACACACCAGTCTGTAATTTGCACGTAATCCTAAACAACTTAAATATCTTGTTTGGGTAGGGTTAGTGCTAAACTAAGCAGTACACTGGCTCTCCAGGACTGGAGTTGAAGAGCCCTGCCCAATACCGTCCAGGCTACTGACAGAGGTGTTTTCTGTATGTCCGAAACCCCCTCCGGTGCCCTCTGCGCCATGCTCACATCTCCTAGTACTCGACTGTTATCGTCTACTGCCTGTGTCATCTTTGCTCAGCCCTATAGATCTATCGACATGTCTCTTGAACTGCCATTATAGAAAATTTTTGTTTGCATTAGTGGATATCTGGGGGTGGTTACTCTCTTAGCATTATACGCAGGATTTTATCGCTTATATCTGACCGTTACCACTTTGTTTCAAGTTAATGAAGAAATGTCATCAATCACAAGGTAAATATGGAGTGCCGCAGGGCTCTCTGCTTTTTTGTACATGCTTCCTTTAGGAGAAATTATTGGGAAACATGGAATTAGTTGACACTGTCATGCAGATGATACTCACACTATTAGACCTTACCAGGCATTTTTACAGTAATATATTGGCAACACGGTTGCCAGCTATACTGTTGGTCAAACACTCCGACCTAAAGACCTTCCCATTGTAAACTAATAGTAAAACGAGTAATTTACTGTTAATTGTGTAGTTCTCTTACTGCTCAGTAAGTTTACAGTATTTAGGCGGTACGCTACCATGGATTTAAATTAAACTCTCATCTTTCCGAAAAGCCGGGCTTCCTTAAATTGCCAACATGCCAATTGTGTGTCATAAACAAAATTTTTAACATGACCATATTAATACTTTGAACATATTTCACTTGAGTCTACTTAAAAATAATATATCTTAAAGGGGTCATATGATGCTATTTCAATTTTGCCTTTCTCTTTGGAGTGTTACAAGTTGTTCATTGTGGTGCAATAAAGAATCTGTAAAGTTGCAAGACTAAGTCTCCAATCTAAAGATATTCTTTCATTAAAAGCTTAGAGTCAAAGCCACCTAGCCTATCCCCTAACACACTGGGCCTCTGTCCTACACGCCCCCCCTTCACTCTCTACGTCAAGTGGTGGGGGGGTGTTGTGGAAATATTAGCATAATGCGCCAAAATGTTCACGCAAAGAATGAAGGCGCAACTTTTATTCTCACTGTAGTATTGTTGCCTCCACCGCCATGTCGTGAAGGCGCTGTGTTTCATGGTGAAAGCTAAACTACTTTGTTTGGCCTTCCAAAAGAGGAAGCCTGGAGCTGATCCGTGCTGGTCACAGAGGAAATACATCAACTTCACGCTGTGGATCGCCGGAGACTCGGCTTTCACCGGCATGAAGCCATGTCCTACCAAGTCCAGCCTGGGGTCGTCCCATGTGGTTGCCGCAAGCCCGCTGGACGCTCCTTCGTCGAATCCGCCGGCTGCGCCGTTCTCAAACCCACCCGCCTCCGGTCACGCTAGCCCTCCGGCCGTTCTTCACTCTAGACCCCGGCCTCTGGTCACTGTAGGCCACCGTGTGTGACGCTGCGTTTCGTTGTGAAAGCAAAACTACTTTGCTTTGCCTTCCAAAAGAGGACACAACTATAAATCAGTGCTTAAGTTGTATTTAACAACACTGTTCCAGAACAGTTCAAACCAAACATTCAGATGTGTGCAGCGCATTTTATGGAGGACTGGTTCCTGATGCTGGGAGAGTAGACCACAATGCTGGTGTTCTGACTCACAGACTGTAAGTATGTTTTCTTATTTAAAGAATTTGCCACTGACGATACAAAACGTGAGTTTTGAGCAGTGTAGAGTAGAGTTTGTCATTTCTCCGATCACAAATGCACATGGTTTTATGTTACTCGCGGTGCGCTACACGGCACGACGCGTAAAAAGACAGTATAAGTCATCAAAATCCGTCTCCACTGGATGCAACAAATGCCCTCGTTTATAATGGGTTTTCATTTTTTGAATCATCGCTCATCGCGCCGTAGACAGCGGACATCACAGTAGTGTAGGGGGCTTACCCACTTTCCGGCACACGCTTGTGAGGGTATCATCCAATCACACGCACTGGCTAGGGCCTGGCCAATCACAGCACACCGTTGCTTCTTCAGACTTGGTAGCTTTGTCAAATCTCGACGGAGACGTTTCATCAAGGCAGGTGCATAGAGGAGACAACAATAACTGATACATGTATTACATAAACCCCATTTCATTACACCAAATACAAAATAATGTTCTTTTTAACAACAACATATGACCCCTTGCAAGGTAAAAATAACTGAATACAACCCCTCAAAGTATCAAACATTAAACTTCTGCAGAAACAGCTAGTTAACCTAAGCACCCATGCATGTGCAATATGAGGTAACTAAAAGACTTTCACTGCATCAGCAACTACAGCTACTGCCTTTAAATAAAGAAATATGTATCATATCATCAGCATTTCTTGTTCTTCTCCTGGACTGAAGCACAGACTCTACTCTTCAGCACGATGGTAACCCACAAAACTCAGACAACAGAAACTCTTAAATCCCAACAGAACATTCAACACTAACGTATCTCTCCTATATCATTGTGTGTAAATATACAGAATAACATTTAATTTCAGCATTTACTCTCCTTTTACTGAGATCAAATCGCTGTTAGGTTTCACAGTGCATTGCTGCTTTTACTTGACTTTACAGTAAATTACTGGCAACAGTGTTGCCAGTGTATTACTCTTTTACAGTGTGTTTGCCATAAAATTAATTTACAGTTTATTACTGTTAAAATAAATGTTGTGGGTGTGCCTTTTTATCTTACACGTTTAACCATTTCAACCCCACAGGAAAATCCTGTAGTGTCCACACTACAAAGAGAAAAAGTAACACTGACTTCGTTTTCCAGTTAGATCTTAAGTGAATTGTACCGTAATGACTGAGCATTAGTGATGACACCTGCAGTTAACAAGCAGAATCACTGAGGATAAGAGGAACAGCAAGAGCAGAAAAAATGAAGAGGTGAGCAGAAACACAACTACAACTGACTTCCAGCATTACACATTATTACACTTATTACTAACTAGTTTGACTTTATTTCTGTCAAACGTCTACAGAAGCTCTTATTGATAATTAGCAGAGGTTGAGATGTTTGTGTTTTATTGAAAATGTTTGGTCTGAATTACCGTTTTTGTGGTCAGTGTTTGCTTCAGTCGGGCTCTTTGACTTCTTAATATTAGCTATTTCTCTGGCTGTTCTAACTGTGTGTTTGCAAAGCTCATTTATTACAGCAAAACCAGAGCAAATAAGATGATCAGTGAATGCTGGTTATATATTGATGATGAAGTGCTCATCATGTAGCTCCTTTATTCACTAATTTCATTGTGTCTAATGCATTAACAAATTTACTACATTACTAACACAGTTAAAAATCTTGTAAATGAATGATTAGCAAAACATTGTTCAATCTCATACAACAAAATCACAGATCTACTGCCATCAATAGACATAAAAACACATAAAACACCCATGTAACTACATTAAACGAGAACAGAGATTCAAAGGAGTCCACCAAAATTCTGGTATCATCATAATACAACCAATATCATCTGATCAATTTAGTCTTACCATAGGAAATGTGCTTTTTGAACACACAGTTCCAGCAGACAGAAAATGTCTCAACATATACGTCAAGGTTCAAGGGCACAACTAAAGCAAACACTGACCTCCGTAATGGTAACTGGTTTCACACTCCATGTAAAAGGGTCTTAAAGCTGAAGCTGGAAGTCAGTTTTTATTCTTGTATTTCTCAGCTTTTTTGCTTCTTTTTCCTGTGGTCTTGTTTTCTCCTGTCCTTCAGTGATTCTTCTTGTTATCATTGGGTTTTCCATCAGGTGTCTGATTCATTCCTCTTTCATTCAATCGGGTCCAAGTAAACTATGAGGGAATAGTGACTGAGGGTATGGGTGTGAATCCTTTGAACTAACAACCTCTCTTAGTGCCTTACGTTGACTCTGTTAATTTTCACAGTATAATTCCTGTAGGTGCTTTCATGAATACAGAAAATATGATCTGAAGCAACCAAGAGGTTGTGCTTAGAAAACACTCTTCCTGTCTTGTTACAACCTAATGTGATCTTCTAGACATCGCCTGCACCCCTCCTTTTTTTTCTCCGTCCTCTCACTTCTTCTATATATACATCGCATGTCCTCTCTGAATCCCCCTTCTGTATCCACTCTCTCCATCTCTGATATTATGTTTTTAAATATGTTCTTACTATATGCAGGGTAATCATGCTTAAATGTAACTTAAGTTTTCTTGGTTTACACCCCTAGCCGGCCCCATACAGCCCTATACATAGAATGCTTAGGACTACAACGGGTAAAGGAGTTCAGAGAGTAACTCTGAATACAGGGTTCAGCATCCTTTGCCAAGTTTATTCCTAATATGTCCATGTTTTCCTGTACATGTGGCCATTTTGTATAACACATATTCTTGGATCCTATATCCTATATGTATGTCATCTATATCCTTATTGGTTAAAGGGTTGAAACTCCCCTCTACATATGCCTATATAATATCTGTATTTTTATGAATAAATTGAAGTATTGAGAATAAATTTGAATGTGTGTTTTCTTACTTCCTGGCCGTTTATTTACACTTTAAAGTAACTGAGAATTCTTCATGGTGGCAAAGAGAATTTACTGAGGGACTAAATTGTTATTCTTTATTAACAAATGAGGGCTTGTCCTACCGGGAATTTCTAAAAAAGACAGGTAAGAAACTTTTTTTTTCTTCCTGTCTGTAAGAGAAATTTAATTTATTCTCGTTTGCAATTTGATTGTGTCATATTTGGCGTCAATCTGTTTTCCTCAGATTTTATATGTGGGACGAAGAGTGAGAAGCTTTCTGTTTAACCTATCTATTTAAAAATAGAGTAGTGGTGAAAAATTATAATTACTCACTCTTGCCGTGAAGGTTCTCGGTCCTAAGTGATTTCATGAATAATACAGAACTGAAAGCTTTCTTTTGGCCAAAAATATAAAAAAAGTTAATAAGTCTCTATTTAGTTAGTGGTAGTTTCTGCTTTGGCCATTCTATAAATTGTTAAAAGTGCACTAAAATTGACGAGACATCTTTGATCTCCGATGGGGCAGATGATCTCCAAACCTATTCTTGGCGAGTTGCAAAGGGATTGGATGTACAGGAATAACAAAGGTTTTAATACTGAACTGTATTTGAGTAATTTGGCTGGTTGGTCAGAAGGCAAAGTACAATTAGATCCGTTTCCTTGTGATGGCTCTTTCAAAGATAAAGATATGAAGGCAGCTAAATTGATGGTACAGGACGGCTGGGGGTATCCGTCTTGGGACGATGAGTATATGAAACAGTCATATACTGTGTGGAAAAAATTGAAACCTTATTGGGATTAAGGGCCAGATCAGGTTAAAACGACTGATAAAAAATCTTTTTTTTCTAATGTCCCATTTTGACTCTCCCAGCTTGGCTCCGCCTCGGTATGATACTGTTGGAAAGCCTGAACAAGAAAAATTAACCCCTAATCGTCTGTACCCGTCACTACCTAGTGCGACTGATTGACACAGGATCTTAGAAAGATTAATGACATAATTAAACCATTGGCTCCTATTGTACCTGATGTGCACACAATACTGAATTCTATTCCTAGTTCACATGCCTATTTCACAGTTATTGATCTATGCTCTGCATTCTTTTCCATTCCTGTAGATCCTGTCTCGCAGCCGCTGTTCGCCTTCACCTTTGACCATGCTCAACTTAGCTGGTCTAGACTGCCTCAGGGCCTGAGATTCTCCGGCTGTGTTCGCCGCCGTAGTGCACGCAACGTTAGTGGATGCTGAACTCCCTCCTGATACCTGTCTGCTACAATACGCGGACGACATCCTCGTTACTGGTGCCTCTGCGGACCAGTGTGCTGCTGCCTCCAGCATCGTCTGCAACATCCTGGCGGAAGCTGGGTTCAAGGCATCAAGAGAAAAGCTTCAGTGGGTTCAGAGGAGGGTGGAGTAACTCGGACATGAATTGTCACAAGGTACAATAAAACTGTCTGCTGATCGTATCAAAGCCATTGCTACGTACAAACGGCCCTCCACGAAGAAGCTAATGCAAAGCTTCCTGGGCTTGGTGAACTATTGCAGAGCGTGGGTGCCGAACTGTTCCATGTATGACAAAATCTTGAGAGCAGCCACCGTGCAGGACTCTGATGACATTGCATGGACAGCAGAAATGGAACACGCATTCAGACATTTGAAAGCATCCTTGACAAGGCCACCTGCCCTTGGCCTACCGACATATACAACTGACTTTCATTTGTACGTGCACGAAGGTGGGGGAACAGCCGCCGCAATCTTGGCCCAGGAGCACAGGGGCATTTATCGCCCAGTAGCATATTTGTCTAAAACCTTAGACTCGGTGGCTAGAGGGCTTCCAGCCTGTCTGCGCGCAGTGGCTGCAGCGGCGATCATGGTGCAGGATGCAGAACGTATAGTGTTGTCACATCCACTGATAGTGCACACCTCTCATCAGGTAGGAGCTTTTATGCACAACATTTCTACGCAGCATATGACTGCTCAACGATGTTCTGGCTATGAAGTAATATTATTAGCTACTGCTAATTTAACATTGAAACCAACTTCCGTAGTTCATGGCCCAACCTTATGTTTGCATAAGTTGTTATTGCAGGGTGAATTTGAGGACAGCGATCATGACTGCCTAGCCAGGATTCATAATTCGACGGCTTGCAGGCCAGATGTGTCCGCATCTGTCCTGGAGGAGGGGAAACATTGGTATGTAGATGGATCATGCTATAAGCCAAATGATAATGAATACTGGTGTGGGTATTCGATTGTTGAATTACCTGACTGTGTCATTGAGGCTTATTCTCTGCCATATAAATCAGCACATGTGGCAGAATTAATTGCGTTAACAAGCGCTTGTCAATTGGCAAAAGATCAGTGAATCAACATATACACCGATTCAAAATATGCACATGGAATTGTACATGATTTTGCCAAACTGTGGGAAGAAAGGGATTTTAAAACTTCAGAAGGAAAACCCATATCCCACCACAGTGTTGTGGCTGAACTGATTCATGCAGCACAGTTACCGTCAAAATTGGCTGTGATACTAAAGTACTGGGCATGGCTCCAGAAGCAGACGAAGTAGCTAAATGGGCAGCTTGAGATGTCCTATCAAGTCCACATGTTGACTAAGCAGGCACAGAGGTGCCCATGATGTCCTTTGTGTTGACTAATGATTTGGATATTAAACTATTACAGGCAAACCCCACTCAAAGTGATCTAAACCACTGGGCAGCGAATGAGGCAAAACCGGATCAAGCAGGTATTTTGAGAGATAAGCAGGGCAGGATTGCTCTGCCAGCCTCTACCATTGTTATGCTATGCAGACACTATCATGGTGCCTCACATGTGTCAAAAGAGAAAGTGATAACAAAAATTTGAATCAATCGTATTGTATAGCAAATGTAAAAAAAATACTTTGTTGTTATTAAAGGTTGTCGTGAGGATGGATAATGAATGATACGGGTGTCAAATGCTAAGACCAATCGACATAAAGCTAGTAAATATGATTCTCTTACACACCCGGAACTGCCATTCCAGCATTTACAAATAGACTTTACACACATGCCTCCTTGTGGAAATCACAAATATTTGCTTGTGATAGTGGACCGTTTCTCCAAATGGCCTGAGGCTTTCCCGTGTGGAAGAGAAAATGCACAGACTGTAGTGAAGGTACTTGCTAAGGAGATTATACCTCGTTTTGGTATACCAACGGTTATAGAAAGCGATAATGGTACACTGTTTGCCTCCAAGGTTACCCAGTTGCTAGCTAAAGAGCTAGATATTAACTGGCATCTGAACATACCCTATCATCCCCGGTCGTGTTCGGTAGCGGAACGTTTGAATCAAACGATAAAAGATAGAATTACGAAAGCATGCATGGAGACATGTCGAAATTGGGTCGACGTACTACCTGCAGTATTGGCAGAAATAAGAATGTCCCCCTCATCGACAACAAAGATGTCTCCATTTGAAATACTAATGGGCAGACCGTTTCCCACCCCGTGGGTTAAGGGTCGTGCTGGTAATCTCTCCACAGGTGACACGGAGGTGATATCGCGGATTACGTGGATTCCCTGGTCAAAACTTTAAATAGCATAAATGGTGATGTTTCTCTCTCTCTTCCTCTTCCTGCAGAGAAGCCGACTCATTCTTTTGCTCCATGCCAACAGCGGGGTGTTTGATAAATGGGGGTGTGCCTGAAACCTCCAAAGCTCGGAGAGCCAAAGTGTCTTGGACCTGCGACTGTCATCGCTGGGACGCGGACAGGGGTGCTGACTGATTTCCAGCCACAGTGGATCCATGCAAGCAGGCTAAAGGCGGCTCCGGAGACAGGAGGTGATCTGTGATCGTATCTGGAGCTGGATCGAGTTCGAGGAGTTGAGAGAGGAGTCGAGGTGCGGAAGGGGCAGAAGGAGAAGCAAAAGTTTACAATCATCATTCCTGATAGTCGTGTGGCCATGGGTATGAGACAAATGATACCTGGTCATTCTGATAAGTTTTTTTACTTGTACTCAACTTTTATAAGTACCTTTAACAGGTAACGTGGCTATGGGCATGCTGATAACACACACCCCTGCCTATGCCGCGAATATGTGGTGGAGCTTTGCTAACTATACGGCAAAGGCCGAAGGGAAAAAGGGGTCTTGTTATGTCTGTACAAAAATGCCCCACAGTGCGGTCGGTCCTCGGGTAATTGTTAAAGCCCCACCACCGCAAGATTGGGAATGCATTTCTTTTATTAGTGTTGCAGGCTTGGTTCCTGCTTTGAAGACTTCTGGACAGTGGAGGTGCAGACCAAATGGTACAATATGGTTTATACCCCAAGTGTTTGTAAGAGTGACAATCGTGAGTTCAATCCCTGACTCGTTATTTTGTGTAGAAAGAATTGAAGGAGATCAGAAGTTGGGTGAAATTCCATTGAGAAAGTGTGATCGCGTTTATCAATATTGCCAAATTAAAAGTATTACATGCTGTCATTATTGTTTTTTTGAATGGAGGAGAAGTTAAAATAGAGGATATGGGTTGAAATGTTTCAAAGAATGATTGTATTCCATATTATTATCTATGTATGATAATGATAAATTTAGGATTAGGGAACTCTGAAGCGAGTGTTTATGTATTCATTGTTTCTTTTAAACAAAAGCAGGCAACTGTTAAAAAACACTCTCTGTCTTGTTAAGGTTCCATGATATGCCTCACCCCTCCTTTCCTTTTTCCCCCTCTCACTCTCCTTTCTATCTATACAACGCATTCCTCTCTGAATCCCCCCTTCGTATCCATCTCTCTCCCTCTTGATATTATGGTTTAAATATGTATTACTTATATGCGATTCATGCATAGCTTCAATGTATCCATTAGTTTTCTTGTTTTAAATGCCACCAAAAGGACAGATGTTAGGACGACCAGTGTAAAGGTTCGAGAGAACCTCTGAAGACAGTTCAGCATTTCTTAGCAAGTCTTTATTCTAATATGTCCTGTTTTTCTGTACAATGTGGCCATTTTATAGACACACATGTTCTTGCCACGATCCTACTTGTATGTCATTCATATCCTCAATGGTTAAGAGGGTGAAACTCCCCTCGACATATGCCTATATAATATCTGTATTTCTATGAATAAATTGAAGTATTGAGGATACATTTGACTGTGTGTTTTCTTACTTCCCGGCCGTCTATCTACACTTTAAGTAACTGAGAATTCTTCAAGGTGGCAAAGAGAATTTACAGAGGGACCAAATTGTTATTCTTTATTAACAGGTTGTTATAAGTTTTTTACTCCACACTGGTCTTTATTTGAGAATTTAATCTATGAGATGGAGTTCTTCAGATGAACTGGGGAGGGCAGCAATACGCCTTTGAAGCGTCTAAGCTGCCGCAAATCATACAAGGAGAAGAAGAAGAAATGAAAATGACAAGTATTACCCAGAATGCATTGTTTTCTACAGTATATTACTGTTTTTATAGAAAGTGGTAAGTTACTGTCAGAATTTGGCAATTTTTCTATAGCAAGGGTTGACAGTGCAGCTTGTGTAAATAGGTTTAGCATTTCACTGTGTTCTAAAATTTAGTGAACTCACATGAAGACATTTGAGCAATAGAAGATTGACATATCTTAGTTGAAAGAACACAAATTTGCATGAAAGTGATTGTATATTTTTTATATTTTGGATTATTGTTTGTTATATGTTTTACGTAAAAAAAATGTTGCAGTGTTCAAAGTGGTGAAATGTACACCCCTGCACTAGAATATAACCTCTTGATGGTCACATTATCTTGTTATCTTCTACGGTTAAGAACCTTGGTATACTGCTTGACAGCAATCTGCTGTTTAAGGCATATCCTTGCTTTTGATTTATAAAGCTGATAAGTTGTTTCATGCATTCATGACCTCAAGACTAGATTATTGTAATGTGCTACTGGGTGGGTGTCCTACAGGATTATTATATATGAAAATAAAGCAGTTAGAGTGCTTACTAGAACAAAGAAATATGACCATTTAAGTCAAATTTTAGTGTCACTACATACATTTCAGGAATTCTGCTATAATTATTTATAAAGCTTTGAATGGTCTGGCTCTGCAATACCAAAGTGAGCTCAAATCACACTATATTTAATCATGTTCATTCTGGTCATTTGATAACACCAAGAATGTCAAAATTCTCTGCAGGAGGTAGATCATTTTCCTGTTTGGCTCTGAAACTCTGGAATAGCCTTCCTAGAAATGTTTTGGATTCAGACACACTCTGTCAGCTTAAGTTTACAGTACAGATCCATCTCTTTAACCAAGCATACACCTAATTCATCACCTAAACACATGGTTATGCTGCATTAGTTAGGTCAACCGGAATTGAAAACACTTCTCATAAATCAGAATTATTATGTGAAGGGTATCTATGCTAATATGAGTCATTTCATATGAGTCATTCATTTACAATTAATTGCTTCAAGCTGGACAACAGTTGAAAACATCTATGCTATCAATGAAACCCTCAGTACTAGGAGGTAATTTACCAACAACACAGCTTATAAACACCTAATGTAGTTTTTCATTAATGCTTTCAGCTTTCTACTTTTCTTTCACCGAACAACCTGCTGGCTGACAAATAATCTGGGTTTAAAAGCTGACGATCCACAGAGGCTGTCTTGCTGTCAGTTGTTTAAACTCTGTGGCTGAGAGTCGACTCCAGATCATGGGTCCTACAAGATGTTAACGTTTCACAGAGTTATGAGCTAACCACATCAACTAACCACTGGGGTGCCTCAAGATTCAGTGCTTGGTCCCCTCCTCTTCTCCACATATACAAGTGGAGTAGTGAGTAGTGCCTGGTGGTACTATCACTATTAAGTACAAAGTTGCTTACTTGAATCATCATCTGCATATTCTTCTGTGGTGGAACATTTTTCCAACCTCCACCCAATCTGCTCACTCGAGACCATGACAACGTGAGGTCTATGTTGATTTGAAAACATGTGGAGCCCAGCTGGTCTCCTCAGTGCAAGATTCAAGAACTGGTGTAGATACCTTAGAGTATCATTTTGGGGTATCTGACTGGCATTTCATCACAGAGAACATGTGCAAATAAAGTGAGTTATTTATTTTAAACTAGATATATCCAGCATCCTTGCTGTTCTAAACATTAAAACCTTACAATGAGTTTGTCCAGGAAGTCACACTATATAACTTTATCATGTTATCTTCATCAATTACTGTTATATTTCAAATAAAGACTACATATGGATAAGTTTCTGTACAAATATGAGACAAATAGTGCTGTTCTGTTAAATAAGCCATACTTTTGTCATTCCTAAATTCTGAAATAACAGACATATAGGGCCACTGTGCATTTAGTTTCAACTAAGTTGTGTTTTTTGGATTGAATAGATTCTTAATTCCAGTTAAGAAAGCAGTTTGAAAATGATCTGACATTTTCTACTACTCTCAATAACTCTTAAATGCTTGCAGTGATCCATTCTGAGAACAAAAATCTGTCGGCTGAAATAAGCCTTTATAGGCTACTGTTCAATAAAATAGATTGCTTTCTCAGACACAGAGGTTATTGCATTGTAAAAACAAATTACCTAATCAAAACCATTTGAGAGCTGTGGCTTTCAGGAGAGCACTTGGAATACAATAAAATATGCTGATCACTAGGCCAGCTGCGTCTTTGTTTTGCGGTTGTGGTGGGGAACCGACTTAACTGGCTTTAGCGCTTTACTACATCACAGGTGGGGCACATGAGTCCAACACCTGTGAGGCGGAGCTGGCCAAAGGGGAGCGAGGCTGACCAGTGAAAACATCCGTTTAAATCCTTAAACTCAGTCGCAGATTTAGCACTTCCTGGGTCTGATGTTCCAAGACTGGAACCAAGAAAAACAACTTGGGGAAATTTCTCCCCCCTCTAAGGGTTCAAGTTCAACTTTATGAGAGAAAGGTAAAAATTGTTCTTTAACCTCAACAAGATTTTGGCCACTATCTGCAGCCTCGAGTCTGGCTTAATTTTCTTACTCATTCTTCTGAAATGAACTTTCCACACACATAAACACTGAACGTAACCCCCTACAGGTTCACAGTTTAGCAGAGATATAAAAGTATGCTGGCGTATTTGAAAGAATACACCAGCAGACGGGTGAGACTGAGGGCTGGGCTCAGGAGGGCTTACCCTATCTGTGACCCGTCCAGCCCGGCTCTGGCTGGTTGGGGGTATTCCTCGAGTGCTCCAGGTCACCTTGTAATGGTGGACCACCAAGTCGCTCTCCCCGGGGGCCTCCCACAGGACCAGAACACTCACCGTGCCGTCAGGGTGAACCGTCTGGTTCCCTATTCTGGCATTCTGTGGGGTCTCTGGGGGAAACGGATCTGAAACAGAGATGTGAAGGTGCTTCAGTCAGACCACTGCTTTTCATCACACTCTCGTCAGTTTATTTGTGTTCACCTGACATGACCTGAAGTGAAGCACAGAAGAAAGACAGACCTCAGATCATATGCTCAAGACATGAGAATAAAGACAAACAATTGATGGCCAACTTTATTGCTCATGTGACATTTTCAGGGATGTGATTTTTCCATATTCATACAGATTTTTTTTTCTTTTCACACCAGCAGTGCAAGATCTGGTGTTTTCAGTGACTCGGTTTGCAGTAAATGCAGCTCTACATGGACTCCATCTACATCAACCATCTTCCCAGATTTGTAATGAGAATCAATTATGAATCTGTTGTCGTCAAATGAGAAGCTTTTATGGTCTTCCTGCGATTTTCTGTCAAAATAAAATGTATCTGCTTAAACGCTTTAAAGCAAAGTAAGCAAAGACAGACACTAATATTAGTATTGTAATTTTACCGTTGTTCTGTAAAAAAATCCTATTATTAAATACTTGTTTTTATTTTACAGTACAATAGCATTATATATTTCTTTATTGACTTAATTTTTATAATTAAATAATAATAAAATAAAATAATATTTTGAATAATGCAAATACTACTACTACTATTACTACTACTACTAAGAATAATAATTTTCATTATTATTGCATAGTCAGATTGAACGGCCTGTTAGCATTTTGGGGTGGAATATGACATTAAGCTTTCATAATATTCCTTTTTGTCAGGAAAGAAATGCCATCAGTTAGACCAGTTTCCCTTCAAAATAAGGGATTTTAAACAACAGAAATATAAAAAAATACATTACTGTTGCTTAATAAGAATGGCGTTCTTGAAATAAGTAAAGGTCAAACAATTGTTGTCTTTAGTGTTTCTTGGCTCCACATAGAGTGTTTTCACAAGCTACCAAAGTGTTCAGAAGGAATAAAGGAATGCATGTGTGTGTAGTTAATATGGTTCTCTATGAATTTGTGTGCATGTTTCTGTTGATGTGGCAAACAGAGCTGTTGCAGACATGAGTTGAGTAGTGTGTGTATACGTGTGCTAATGTGTCCACCGCCGCTGCTGGGAGAGACACACTCCACACATGACCACTGCCAGTGATGCACGAATAATCCAGACAGAACAAGAGTGTAGACATAACATTCAATCCGCGCCTCATTTTACTGTAAGCACACCCACCAGAGCCTTAAAAACAGTTATGACTACAGATACAGAAATATTCAGTCATGATCGTGTAGCTTGTTAAGAGCAGTAAATAATGTCAATCTGTTACAGGAAGCACTTGGAGGGACATAACCTGAACACTTATAAGATACACACTATATTTTTACATTTCCGAAGAGGGTCACACTTTATTTTAAGGTCCAATTCTAGCCATTAACAAAACATTAACTTTTTCCTCAATAAACTCCTAATTTGCTGCTTATTAATAGTTAGTAAGGTAGTTGTTGGGCTTAGGTATTGGGCAGGATTAGGGATGTAGAATATGGTAATGCAGAATATGTGCTTTATATGTACTAATAAACAGCCAATATGGTAATAATAGGTATGCTAATAAGCAACTAGTTTATAGTGATAATTGGTCCCTAAACTAAAGTGTTACTCTGAAGAGAGCAGTGACTTCAAACTTCATTATTTTCAGTAAAACATCAACATACAACTGTTAATTTCTCCATAAGAAGTTTTGTATGAAAGAAATAAAGTCAGATTGTGATACAGTGAAGGTGTTTGCATCGTGAAAAGCACTATACAAAAAAAAAGGGTGTTTGATCATAATTCAGGAAATATTTGTAAAATAACAATGTTTTCAGCTTATTTAACTAAGGAGATTTTACTTTAATTATATGGTTTTTGTTGTTGCCAGTCATTTGACTGTTTTGTCATCTAACGGTTTTGTTATTGTATTAATTACTGATAATGTTTTTTATTTATTTATTTATTTTCTGTATTAAAAATGTGAATTACTGTAATTTGTCATAATACTTAAAATAACTGTCGAGTAGTTAACTTAGAGATCATTTTACAGAGTTTTGACTACAATTTAAAATAAAAGAAAACAACCTAAAAAAATCAGTTATTTTCCGTAAAATTAAGACATTTTTACTGTGCATGTTAGTCAACACATCAAAACAAGAGTAATTTTAAGCTTGATAAAATATTATTAAAACAAAATTATTTAAAATTGACTAACACTTTTTATTTGACATTACAAACAAAAAAAAAAGAATTAAAATGTAAAGTGTGTTCAACAGTCACAAATGTGTACTCTCATTAAATACCCTTAAGTACAGTTTTTAAAAAATATATTTTCAAGATGTGAAGTTAACTACATGTGCACATCCAATACAATTAAATGCCCTTCTTCTCCACATTTGTCAATTCTCTATATGATATGCTTTCGCCCATTTTATCTTTGGCCAGGTAAAAGTCATATGTCCAATAATCTAGAAAAGCAGAAGCACACACTCGCTCCAAAACCACACTATTTAAGATATTCACATCTGTAGCATGTGGAATGAGCACTAACCTATTGCATGAGCAATATTGATAGTGATACTTGACTTAGCAAGCACTAATAATGCATTACATTCGGTTTCAAAGCATGAAAATAAAGACGCACAGCACATGCTCTGTTTCTGATTAAAGCAAAAGGCCAGCTGCTTTACCTTGGAGGCCAATCAGTGTGCATTGAGCATGACAGAGGAAAGATGCTTTGATATGTCAGTTTAGCTCACATGCATGCTAATGTCATGCCTGTGGGGCTTCTGAAGAGAGCGTGTTTGGTCTGTGAAGTCGGCTTCATTTCTGACTTGGGGGCAGCAACTAAACAAAGCACACAATGGCTAGCTCACCAGCACAAAACTGTCACTCTGTATTTGTTCTCAGAGAGTCATTAGGTCACACAGGACTCTTCATCTGCAGGTTTCCCTCCAGCAACGGCAGCCATGCGCCCGACCTTTGACCTCAGGCATTCTTAATTCGACCCCTCCCAACCCTCGGACCCCACATCCTCCAGCAGTTTCACGTCAGAACGAACTCCATGTGGTGCAAACTTCTTTCCAAGATCTCCAGCACGTTCTGTGCAAATGTTTAGTGTTTATGTGTCAATGGGTTCTGAAGTTGCCTGCGCCAGTACGAGATATTGCTTCAGCGTTGGAGCATGCTAATTTCCGTTCCACTCTTAGCTAACGTGTGTTGACTGTCTTGACGCGAAGCAGATTGGACATTGAGAAAGAGCTTGGATGACGCTCCCAGGGCATTGCAGGAAGATGTCAACTATTTCTAACACTCGTTTTATTCTTGCTGAGTTTAGCACGCGCTCTCCAAGAGTTTGTAATCTTTCAAAATAGCAGAAGGTTTGATTCCAGTCGTTGTTGGCAGCGGCTTGTGTGTTGCCTCGGTCTGTGTGTGATTATATCTTGGCCGTGCTGTTGAACTCGAAACATGCCAACGCAAGCACCCCTGAGGTCTGGGATGATATGGGCCGCATCACTCAGATCAGAGAGCATTACAGATATGATATTAACCAATCTGGTACCAAAAAAACATTTCTTCGAATGTCTCCAAAAGCCAAATCCCAGGTTTGAATCCGAATTTGATTTCAGCTTGCCCTGGAGGATGTTTTCCGTATCCATGGAAAAGCTTATTTCATACTATTAGAAACATGTTTCGCATACTGAGCGCTGGCCAGACCCCGAGCGCAGGAGGTGTTGTGTTTGTGCGTATATGTGCACGTGTCGGAGGATTTCTGGGGTTTATGGCAGAGTGGTTTTCCAGAGGTGGCTGACGGCATGATGCAGTACTGCTGCACTCTCTGGTCTGTCCTTTGGGGATTCGCACATTCTCTGCACTGCACTGTGTCACAGACACAAAGCCTTTAGTCGAGCGTAAACTAAATACTGAACGTCTACAGGTCACCTAAACGGTGATTTGTTTTGGAAAAATGGATCAACTGTATGTCAATCTGACCCAAATTGATTTATGAGCAGTGGGGAATCTTGGTAATCCAATGTTTTTTTCTTGATATTTTATGACATTTGGGATCATTAACATGCAAAGTGATGTGCTGTGGAATGTGCATATAAAATTTCTATTATGATTGTGATGTTCGAGGGTCATTTTTAACCACATGGTTAAAGGCAGCTGCAAACAGCCCCCCAAGGAATATTGTATATTTTGTTATGTCAGTTTCTCAAGTATCCTCTAAGAGTATTTACATTTACATGTATGCATTTAGAAGATGCTTTTTTTTTTACACTTTTGCATACTGTGGCATACATTTTTTAAACAGTTTATGCATGTTAATGTTGTAATAATCTTAGCATTATTAGTGCCATTCTTCTTCTGTTTGAGCTTTGGGAAAGCACACAAAAGAAGTGCTTTTCCACACTTGTGTTTGCAATGTTAAAATGCTATTACAGTCCATAAAATGTAAAGTTTGTGAAACATTTAAAAAATATCTGTTAAATTCAGTTGTAAAATCATATGCTCTCATGTTTATTATTATTATTTTAATTTATTAATTTATTTTGTAATGTAGATAACTATTATTGTTAAAGGTTCACTGTTTTTATTGGATTTTTTTGGAGAGCACCCATGTGTATCTTTGCAACAACAGCGTTTCAGTTTCAGCTCTTTGTGATGTCATTTTTAAACTATTCAAGTATTTATGCAATGTGAAAAAATAAATAAAAATGAAGAAATAAATTGATAGGTAAAGGCTGGACAGTGCTTTACACTGGCCATAAAATGCATATACATGCTTGCCAATTGCTGCTCTGAGATCAAGCTGATCGTATCTGCAATCTTGGTCTAAAATGATTTTTTCCAACCCAGATCCAAACTCGGGGTCCAAAACCAACCCTGGAAACTGTCCACCACCCCCAGGCCATATTTAAACAATCTGTCCCGTGTGTTTTACTCTGTTTGACAGAAATGAAATGAGACTTCATTACTGTACAAAATGAATATATCTTAAAATGACTTCAGAAACAATTCCCTTCGAGGAGTAATGGATTCAAGCAGCCAAACAAATGTGAGGGATGATAATAGTTCCATACAGATCTGATGAGATTAATCAAATCAAAACAAAACAAGCTCCCACAGCTAATATACTTCCATACAGTCCTCTTTGACTTTAACTCTTTAAATAAATGCATGCTTCATACATTTCTCATGTATTTGCAACAGCCCAACATAAAACATTATCGAGCTATTGAATTAAAAACTGCATTTATTGTTTATTTGGCTGTTAGGTTTGATTCTTCGTGTTTTGTAATCAATCCTGGTGCCAACTTTAACTGTATAATGGGAAAATCTCAATTTCATACATCTTTGCAGTGTGCTTTCAAATAAATAATGCAAATAATCATTGGAAACAGTGTGACACCTTACAAAATGCTGAAGTAGTAGTTGTAGTGTCAAAGCAGACAATCTCTGGTACCATCTAGCAATTATTCAATATTCATTATCGTTTGCTATGGGTTCTGTTGTCAAAAATAACACCATAAAGTGAAAATGGCTGTAGAGGTGAACACAACACCTCCCACGGTAAAGCTACGTCTTTGTTATTGTTTCGAAGAAGCGACCTCCAGTAGTGAGACTTACAAATAGACATTCATTTTGTAGCACATAGGTATTCATAGATTGTGGTATTTACACCACATATAAGAAGACAGCATTTAAGTTTTGTAAGGTTTTAAATTTAAGTAATGCAAAGCAAAGCAAAGCAAAGCAAAGTAAAGTAAAGTAAAGCAAGTAAAGTTTTGGTGCTGAGCCTTCTCACAGAATCAGCAGAAATAAGGTGAATTACCTATTTATTAACACTTATTATATAGTGTAAATAAGGCTTTTATGAACCACCAATAAAAAGGAAAAAATAAACAACTACTATCTTAATTTTAGCAGATACAACGTTTGATGTTAAAGGGGTCATGAACTGAGAAACCAAATTCCCTTGATCCTTTTGCTATAAGAGGTACATAAACATCCTATAATTTAGAATTCAAAACTTTCTCGTTCGTCTTAAAACAGCTTATATTAAAGGAGATTGTCACAATGACAGCTTTTGGAATGTTCTACTCTATGATGCAATAGTGTGGATAACACCGCTCCACAGAAGAAAGATTAACACCAGCGTCACAAACATCGCTGCCTGTTTAGCCAGCCCCGCCACCCGATACTTCATAACTGGCCTGTTTAGCCCCGCCTACCGATTCTACATCATTTTTATTACGTGATCATTATTGCTTTGTCTAATATTACAGGTAACTTTATATGTACTGAGTATTTATTTTATGCATTTTAAACCTAAATCACAGCAGCGTCCATCTGTGAAGGCTGTAGGCTGTCAAACATACCCACTGTTAATCAATCAATCATTGTGGCGTTTACTTCCGAGTCTACAATCCTCCATGCCTATTCAAACAGAGCGTTCTGATGAGGGGGGTTAAAAATAGGGACAGACAATTGCCCTGTTAATTCTAAATTACCAATTTGTTTTACTTAAAAATCTTATCACATTATAAGGTGGACCTCGAGACATACAAAATAAAAAACAGGCAGTTTATGATCCCTTTAATAATGTATTTGGTAATGCACAAATTCAAATGAACTAACATTGATCAATGTCTTAGGACTCTTTTTCATTGTTAGTTCATGTTAGCCAATGCACTTAATATTAACAAATGGAACCTTACTGTAACGTATTACATAGTAGAGATGTATAAATGTATAAATCAATCCATGAATCAATTAATCCATTTCATGTAGGTCAAGTTTGTAATAGTTCTTAATGTTACGTTCTATAAATGATGGATGGTATTAAAGGAAATACTCAATGTAGTAACCCAGAAGTTACTTTATTGTCTGAATACTCTCTGTTAGGAACGTTGTCTGTACTTTTAAAAATCAAAGTTCCAAAAGGATTTTTTTGGTGATTCCATAAAATAACTATTTTGGTTCCTTGAAGAACCTTTTAGTGAACAGTTCTTAAAAGAACCCTTTTTTTTAGTGTGAAGAACATTTTAATAATCCAAAGAACCTTTTAAGACCTGTTGTTGGTTGTTTAAATGGATGTTAAAGATTCTTCATGGAACCACAGATGCCAATAAAGAACCTTTACTTTTAAAAGTGTGTGTAAAAGCTCACCGAGCGGCGTCACAGTGATGCTCATGTGCTACAGATGCAAAATGAGTGAAACAGGTCAGGGTGAGGGTGGAAAATGAGAGTTTTTGTGCAAAAAGCCTTGAAAGCCATTACAAGTGTATGTGTGTGCTGAATATGTGTGTGAAGTCTATTTAATTTGCTTCCATCACCTGATGACTATGTGAAGCAAATTCACAGACATTTCCTTCAGAAAATAATGTATTGCTGAAAGAGCTTTTTACCTCGTACAGAAAAGAAATGCTTGCTGGGAGTGGTGAAGCCTCTTGTGCCCTGACTGTTGACTGCGCTAACTCGAAACTGGTACCACCTGTGGGGCCGGATGTCCTTCAACACGGAGCGGTCCTCCATGGTCTGGGAGAAGGGTCAGAGAGACTTTAATTAAGACAAATCCGCTCCTGATGCAGGATGGAAGAGCTCCATCACTGCTGTATGCTGATAAGAGTCACAGTAATGACAGCTCGATCCAGCGCAGGGAGATCTCTCTATAAAGGCTTGTTGAAAAGCACAGCTCAGACGTCCCTATCCATTACATCATGGATCCCACCGGGAGCTCAGACGCAGCACAATGAGCTGCCTGTTTCTTTCAATGTCTCTTAATCTCCTGAGAAGACCAGTCAGCACTGCTTTACTGCTTATGAAGAAAACACTCATTTAAGTGTGATTAAAAAAAAACAAAAAAAGAAGATGTTTAAAAGAACATTCTGAGCTGTTTTCAATTCAGCGCACTACATTTCTGGTATGGTGTTTAGCAAAGAAAATTATTCTGGCTTTCCCTCAGTGTAAAAAATAAAATGAGTAAAAAAGAAGTTAGCATACTTTTAAAAAGAGCACTTATTATAGGATATCAATTACAAATTAAATTAAAATGTATAATAGTTTATAATACAATTAGCTGACCTTTAGAGTGAAACGAGTGACTCACTTGAATAAGACTTTAGCACATCTTCATAAGTCATTTCATAATTACTTCTCTTTAAAAAAAATGTTTACTTTGAAATCACTTCTTTTATTTTTGACATACTGTCAAATGTTTTTACTTAAGTGTGTTTAGAAACAGTCATGAAAGTGTCTCTCTTTATATACACATAAGTGGCTTTTTATTTCATTAGTATTACATTATCTGCAAGTACAGCTTTTGAAAAAATTGAATAGCTTATTTGAAGTACACTACAAGTGCACATCCAATACAATTAAGAGTATCTTTTTCATTTTTTGGGAAAAAAGAGGGTTTTTCAAAGCTGAAATGAAAAAGCACATTGTGTATCTGAATGTAAAGTTGTAATAATACATTTAGTACAGTAAGTCATGAGTATGAATAAACATTACTATATTATATATATATATAGTATATATATATATACAGGGTATTGCAAATCATCAAATATATACAAATACTTAGTAGTAGGGGTGTGTGATATTTATCATCTACAATAATATCGCAATTATTGTTTTAACGATGTACGAGCTGACATTACAAAGTATGCCACTCACTTTGTTAAAACAAACAAAAACTCGTCTTGAGAGTCAAAAAGAGTTCACTACATGATGATCTGAATGCAGATAGAAAGCCTGTATAATTAAAGTTATGAAAGCAAAAACATTCCTCTATGGGTTTTTGTTTTTATATGTTTATAATATATCATAGTTATGCAATATCACATAAGTAAGTGCGGTTTTCCCAAATATCGGCACGTGAGCGTGATCGCAAATGTTGTATCGATTTTATACAACAGTTCAACAAACAAAAAGTTAAAGTTGAGTGAGTTATATTTTAGACACAATATTGACTGTTTTTTGCTCTATTTCGCCAACAAAAATAATTCCAAACAACCAAGCACGAGCATTTGTGCTTCTCAGATAAACACTGCGGCTTTTTTCTGAATGAAAACAACTTTTTTTTTAACTTGTTTTTGAACAAATCTGGTCCTGATTCAAGATCCATTCCTACAGAATTAAAATTTTGGTTGTTTTTTGTGGTTTCTAATGATCTGCTGTTTTGAACGACTCGTTTGGAGTGAACGAATGCCTTTTGTGTCATATTTATTTATCCATGACAGACACAAACCTGCACAAAAACACACTCAGCAAAATATCCTTTAATTTTTGTAATAGCGAAAAAATCCCCAAAATAAAGAGATATAATTTTGTGTCAATATTGCACACCCCTACTTAGTAGTTTGATACTGATTGAATCTCTGGTTTCAGCAAACCCTACAAGCAGTTTGGCAAGTGTGTCCAGCTCTACAGCAGATTATAAACACTCTCTAAATGCTCTTAACATCGCACATCAATAGCTAATGAACCATATGAATATAGTTCTACTCAAGTCTGCACAGATCCCGTTATGACCATTCACTCTAGTACACATCTGTTAAACCTAACAGAATGGAGGAGTCCTTGAAAGACATTACTAGGAGGTTTGAAGAATTATTCAAGACTTCTTCCACAAACCTCAAACCCACATGCGCTTATGCTGAATAAACTAGACTCTTCATCTTAATCAGAGCTCTGTATCCGTAAGCACTTACCATGAGAACGGTCTGCCAGGCCGATGCGTCGTCCTCGCTGGGGTGAATCCCATGATTCCACCTCCTCTGAAGAACATACAGAACCGGCTCAACAGAGACGTTAAACTTGGACATCCACCTCACCTTCAGATGACCGTGCTGGTCCTCGGAAAAGGAAATGTCTCTCCTTGGCTTCAAAGGCACTCCTGAGCAAAAACAGAGACTTTGAGGTAAAAAGGGTGAATGGACAATGAATCAAGGGAAGTCTGTTTGGCCTACGTGGGTGACAATAAATCAGCTAATCAGGTCAAAATTACAACATTATATAAAAGCCTCACTGAGTATTTAATTCTTGCCTTTTACAAACAACAGCAGACAGCTGTGAATTAAATTTGGGTCAAGGAAAAATGGACGTCTGAGATGAAGGAAATCTTTTAAAAATCTAGTTTAATGCATTTTCATGGTTTCCTAGAGACCTTTGTAATCGCTTGTAATTTTTGTATTCAGTTAATTTCATATGTTTAAAAACTATTCAATATTTTTTTTAACCGCTTTACTACATATTTAAACAACATATTATTATAATAAATTAGATACATTTTAAGTTTTAGCATTTTAATGGATATCCACGCCAAACAAAAAAACGTCCTCATTCCGTTCCAAAACCTGTAGATACTTTCTTCTGAGGAGCATAAAAAAGATTATTTTGAAGAATTTTGGTAACCAAAAAGTTTTGGTTCCTATTGACTTCCATTGTATTTTTGTCCATAAAGAAAAAAAACATGGAAGTGAATGGGAACCAAAATTGTTTGGTTACCAACATTCTTCAGAATGTCTTCATGTTTCACAGAAGAAAATCACACAGTTTGCCATATGCAAACAAAAATCTTTTTTTAAAGATTTTTTAAAAGACTTTTAAGATAAACATTTAAATAATGGTTCCATTTAAAAAGAAATTCGATTTTTCTGACCATTTTTTCAGGTTTTACAAATGCAACTAAATGCATGGTTAACTTACTAAATGGTTAACTAAATGCATCGACCATTCGCCCCATAACCTGAGGTGTATTCCCATCCCACCCTGCAGTGTGTTGTACCTCTGTAAAGGTTGGCCGGGGACTGGCAGGTATGTCCACAGCCGTTTGAGCAGCACTTCTTGAAGCCGGAGCACTCGCGGTCGACTGCACAGCCCTCCACACAGGCTGCAGCGAATCCAGACGCCCGCTGGGGCGGAGGACAGTCGCCCTGCTTCTGTGACCGCAGCGAGCGCAGGAACTCAGCACTGGTCACACACTCGTGATGCTTCTTACCGAAGACAGAGACAGAGATAAAATGCTCATTTTAGGAGACTGTTATCCATCAGTAGGTGATTGACAGGGCATTGCTGTATGGTTTCTAAGGAGTTTTGAGTGGTTTTTATGGCATTACCCTGTTGGTGTGGTGTTTTAGGCACTTGCTTGGGTGTTGAGTGTTTATTAGTGCTGGTGTAAGTCTACACTTGAGTTTTAATAGAAAAGTGAGTGTAAATACAGAACAGTACACACATCTAAGTATCATTAATGTCAGTAGCAAAAACAGGTAATGTGGTAAGTTTAATATGTTACTATAGACAGCCCCCATCATTTTATTTTAGCAGTCTAAAACAGTGGTTCCCAACCCAGGTCCTGGAGGCACCCCAACACTGCACATTTTGCATGTCTCCTTTGTCTGACACACCAATTTTCAGGTCTTGGAGTCTCTACTAATGAGCTGATAACCTGAATCAGTTGTGTTTGATTAAGGAGACTTGCAAAACTTGCAGTTTTGGGGTGCCTCCAGGACCATGGTTGGGAACCACTGTCTTAAGTGACTGAATTTGTTGTGGCTTCCCTCAAAAATTGTGGTGATATTTGCAGGATTTTTTTCTGTTGTTTTGCAGTGAAAATCTATCAATACTTATGATGTACTTCTAAGTGTTAGTGACAGTAAGACAGTAAGTAACAATTATCTGTAAATATTTTGTGCCTTTTAAATATTTTACATTTTAAATGATCATTTCATGTTTAACAAATATATTATTGTCTATTATTATAGTTTTTTTATATATACAGTTTCACTGTTTATAATAGTATTACCAGTGATTGCATTTACTTAAATTTTAAAAAGTGCATATCTAATAAAATATTGTACTTATTTAAATTTAATCTACTGGTAAAATCAGGCATTATGAAGATTACAAAATATTCACCCTAATATACATTATATTCTGTATGTAGAGTAGCTTAAAAGTATCATTAAACTTCTAAAAATGTTAATTTTGTCCCATGCTCTAGGGTCAAGGAAATATAAACAAGGCACGTGTCTCTGTCACTCTTTATTGGAAAGACAATATATGATTATAGATCATAAATACATGATTTGGAGTGATCAAATATTATTATTATTTTTATTTTGAACAATTGCACAAAAAGTCCTGGTGCTCTATATAGTCTGTCCATCCCTGCTCACTTTACAATGGCATTCACTGCAATACAGTGCAAGGATATTGACAAGCATTTTGTTTTGCCAAAATAAAGACAAAAATGCAAGCTGCTGCATATAATGCAGTGCAGAGTTCACTTGATTTGCGTTAAATTCTTCAACTGCAAAATCGCTAAATCCTGGGGGGACTGTACAGGGGTTTGTTCAACTCACTAACCCTAATAGCAATAGTAATAGTAATGCTTGATTTAGCACACACCACTAATGAGAGGCAGCTGGAAAGTCAGGGAGTGACAAAAAGTGAAAGAAAGACACCGAGCGGTACGCAGCGGTTAGACAAAGCCACCCACCCAAACCATGCCGGGTGAGCCACAAAGACGTCCGGCGGTCCCTGTGTGTCTGTCCCGTCGTGTGTTTGTACTGACTCATGCGCTCTAGCCGCCGTTGACATGCCCTTCCTTAAAGCCCGAGTCAAACACACATAACCTCTCTGCTTCTGCACACACATGTGGCAGCGGGGCGCTCTGGAAACTGTTCATCTGCACAACATCTCCAAGATTACTCAACTCAACACTTCTGTCAGTCTGAACGAGGCGCATGTTTCTTCCATTGGGTGAATCACAGAATTGGGAAAACAACAAAGGGCTTCACTGTGTGTTTCTAAGTGGCTGTGAAGAATTCTGGGTACTTATTACCCAATGCGTCTTATGCACAGCTGAACCACACAGCGCGTCCATCTGATGGACCTCAAGCATTGAAACACTTCACGCTGACTGTTTAAATTAAAACTTTGTTGAGATAACGATCGCTGAATTTCAACAAGATGTTAACAGTTGTTGCGCATTCTGTGAAGAACAAAGGTCTGGACGTAAACATGGCTCTTATCTGGTTGACTTCAATAACATGCTGATCTCCGCTGAGGAGAAAAACATAATCTCTGTGTTCAACTCTAAGCCACTCTGGGGACACGGGATAAAAGGGCCATAAAATCACACTGGAATTCTGAGAGTCGTTCAATTGCTGCTTTTTTTGTATCGTTCAAATTCGTTTTAGACTAACGTACACAAAACCACACACATGCTTGACACGTCTTTGATTGCGGAGCGTGACTACATGGCTCCGTGTGCTAATTCATAAGCTCGTCTCAGACTAACATTTGTGTGGTTTTTAATCAGAGAAACGTCCCACGCAATTAGCCTTTCCTTCATGGCTGTAACAATCTCCAGTCGGCGAAAACATAAGGAGGAATTCTTCCGTGGAGAGACTTACCTCGCAGGTCTTGGGAGACAGGGCTCGCCTTGTTTCCCATAGTTCCTTGCATGGTTGTAGGCACTGCAGACAAACAAATAAACAGTCCTGAGTACGGCCTATAACTTTTTAAATGCCACGGATAGCCGTGGAGAAACAGAACACACAAGTATTTGCATGTGAGCACAAGGAATGCACTGTTACAGTACAGCAGCCGTGGGGACACGTTCAAACTGTGTTACATTGTGCAGACGGCAGAACTAAAAACTGCTGTGACAAGCTGTTTAAAATATTGACAGATTGATGAATATTTCATGGGTTTGAAATTTGACCAAGTCTAGATGTTTTCGGATTTAAATACATTTCTACACAGTGTTTATTTTGAGTTTTTAAGGAAACTTACCCCAACCCTAAACCTTTGAGCAGAAATAATATTTTGCAAGAACAAGGTGTAAATCTGTATCGATGTTCAATTTCACACACTCTTTCCCCTTAAAGTGAACTATGCTGCATTAAGGCCCTGGTATACACAAAGTGAAATCACACAACAAACAGGTGTCACATCATTTCGAAATCCAGACAAAAGGTGAATTTGAGTTCACTTTGGTGGTTTGAAAATGCTTGTTTTACCTTCTAAATTACATTGGCCCTTGACTTGGGCCTCTACCTGCTTTGATGAAAATATATTTTCTGTTTCACTTCCTCACACCGGATTCGCACACATGTATGCAGTGCATGAGTGAGGTGTTTTCATTTCTGTTATTACGGGTGCTGAAGTGAAAATGTGCTGCCCACTACCCGTGCAACTGGTCCAACTTGTCTACCAACATAGTAAACTGGCATGCCAACAAGGATGTAAAAGGCAGCAGGGTTCAGCATCAGTTGCTTGTGTGACGCTTGAGGTCAGGGGAGTGAGTTTTACTTGTACAGTTCTTACTATATGCCCTCCGTTTTACTTACCCCCCTTATCCTCACTCTAACCCGGGTCACAGCACCAATGTAACTGGTCCAACTTGCACCACTCTGAACGGGATTCAAACCAGCATCCACTAAGAGAGGTGGGTACTAATAAGGACGCTAAAGACCATTGCCTCCAGTATTAGCTGCTAGTGCAACTCTTGAGGTCAGGGGAGTGAGGTTTACCTGTACAGCTCTTAGTATCTGCCCTCTGTGTAGTCATGCCCCTAAGCCTCACTACTATCCTGGTCACGGCACCAATGTAATTGGTCTGACTTGCACCACTCTGTGAGGGATTTGAACCAGCATCAACCAGCATGGTAGTTGCATTAACAAATAAACTAAAGACCACAGCTTTTGGCATTGGTTACGTGTGTGCCTGTGGAGGACAGGGAAGTGAGGTGTACCTGAGAACTCTTATATGGCCTCTATTACACTCTCCGCCTAACCCTCACCACTTTCCGGGTCACGGCACCAATGTAACAGGTCTGACTTGTGCCACTCAGGGGAGTGAGGTTTGCCTGTATAGCTCTTACTATTTGTACACTATCTGTTGCACCTGCTCACACAGTATTCATGAATCCAGCAGCGTGGGATCTAAATATAGCAAACAGCATACCATCACTCAGCTTTTTTTCTATAAATAAAGAAAGATGAAGAACTTTGTTGTGAGTATACCAAAGACTATATCCACAAAATGAATGTTGTATGAATGAACAAATCAGTTTTCTTATGAATGGAGAGCAAAATACAGCAAAACCTTTGTTGCTTATGCTCATGCAGCTCATAATTTAAGCCACGGTGAAGATATAATTTCCAGTTTTCCGCCCTTTCTTTCCAATGACAACTGCTCTAAGTTGTTGTAGAAGTAAATCACTTGGCTTTGTGCTAATGCTTTAATGATTAAAATGGAAAACGATGTAGATATATTAGATATTGAATGCACTGTCTGCACGAACAGATTCAATTTAATTGCTTATGAAATGTGGTCAATCCTAATGATCAGATTTGTGCGAATAAAGCCTTAGATGTACAAGCATTCAAACATCCGATACAAAGGATGACCACATTTGTTCCGTTCAGAATCGAGTGTGTTTTTTCCCCTCTAATCTAAGTGATCCGTTCCCTGTGAGACGTGCTCCCGGTTGAACCCCAGCTGGCTGGGCCTCCAGTCGCCCATGTGCTGGAACATTTGAACACATCTGTTGTGTGTTATGTGATGGATTATTCTGACATCTGCCCCCATCTATCCCCCACCTGAACAGACAGCTTTCATTTGGCTGAACTCAAAGGCAAGACCACGTTCAAAAAATAAGAAAATGGACTGAAAATAAGAAAGCGGGGAGACATGGAGTGAAACTGGTTTCACCTTACTGCAAAGATAATCTTATTATCAAGAAAATCAAAGTCTAAATCTGTCATTTATAGTGACTTTGATTAAAAAGGATACAGGGATTCTTTTAAAAATATGTTCTTCTCAAATAAGATTTGTTTTTCTTCTGGTGATACCAGTGTCTAGCCAATGCCCATATCACTACAGACTGACAGTCTGCAGAAAGGAAAACAACCAAACTCATCCAATACTAATACTGTCAGAAGTACAAAATATACAAAAATAAATTCTTCAACAAAAACACGGGTCTGTCTTTAAGGTGAAGTGTGTTTTTATGTTAAAATGTAGAAATGTGGAAAGATATGTAGAGTCAACTATGAGTACAGCTTTTTGTAGGTTTATTACCCTGAAAATATTACTTGTTTGTTTGAGGTAGGCCAGAATAGCAACACTGGTGAACCATTCCCTCTTTAAAAAGCACACTTTTGATTAAGTAATAATAACTTAAAGGGGTCCTATTATGCTCTTTTACAAAGTCTTGATTTTGTTTTGGGGGTGTACTAGAACAGGCTCTCATACTAGATTGTTCGAAAAACACATTATTTTTCACATATTTTATATCATTACAACACCTCTCTCCCCAGTCTGGCATTAACGGCTTGAATAGTTCCTGTATCAAAGGAAGGCGCGCCTTTTGAAATACGAAATGTGCTGTGATTGGTTAGCTGGGCCAGTGTGTTTTGTGATTGGCAGCACTCGGCGCCTGTTTGGGAAATGTCATGCCCCTTACCATATGCGCCTGCGAGCTTCAGTGTACATATTGCGTCAAAATCAAATCAATTTGAGCGCGATTTAAACCCGAATGATTGTAAGCACTCTAAGTTTGTCTGCCTTGGGAAAGCGAGCATGTCTCCGACATAGTGATAACACTCGTTGCTTTCTCTAGTGCAGCTCAACCAGGTCTCGTCCCATTCGTGTCGATATTTGTGATATCACAAATCCCGAAAAATATGCATTGTAGTCCAAACGAGTCATTCGTTGTAGTTTTTGAAGTGATTTCTGTTAAATAAAATATCACCTTCTGAAGTGGACTTTGAGCTTTGTAACTATGCAGATCTTTTTTATGCTCAAACAGAAACATTACAGAATACCTAAAGTTGAAAAAGTGAAAAAGCATAATAGGACCCCTTTAAAACTAACTTGTGTGAGCTGGCTGTAATGTTTACTTAATTGCATGTTAACTGTTATTAAATGAAATTAGCTGAATTTTAGAGTAAGTAGGACTGAAGTACTTTTATATGGCTGTTAAAATGTTGTACTATTGCCTCTGAAATATGGTTAATGTGTACTGCTGAATGTACTGACAAACATAGATGTTTATCATACTTTAATGTAACATGAATTTAAGTCATGTATTATAACATATTTGTAATTACACATTTGTAATAAAGTTGCAATTTAGTACATTTAAAATATATTAACTTTAAATGTAATTTTTGAATAACACGTGCTAAAAACGTTTTTCAAGTGCTAAAAGACTAATAAAACAATGATTCAAAAATGTACTTTATTCAAACCTTAAATTGAAAAAGTTCATTATATAAAGTGCATACGATGCAGTACACTTAAGTGGCCTTTTATTTCATTAATATTACATTATCTGTAATTACAGCTTTTTAAAAGTAAACTTGTAAGATTTGAAGTACCCTACAAACGCGCACACTGAATGCAATCTGAGCCCCTACATATATGGACAAGCAAAATTTGTTTATCAAAAGATTATATGGCAATGTAAATTCTTGAACTGTCAGTTATGATGTCCCTATGGAGTGTTTTCACGTTTCTGTATATTCAGTTGAGGTCAGTATAGCTCCTGTGTGTCCAACCTCCATCTAATGACTGCTGACAGCCCTCAACACAACACACACACACACCCACACACACACACTACACACACACACAACACACACACACAGTGAAACACCCTGTCTGTGGTCACAATATGACAACACACTTCTGAGAGGAAGGGGTGACGGGAGAGAGCCAGAGATCTGGACTGCATTAGTGCGTTTGTGAGCAGCAGATCTACCACAAACACTGCGGCAGGGGGTCAGCGCATGGAGACCAGTGGCTGTGACACAGGTTATCACTGACTAATTTCCCTCAGACAAAGGCCTCTGGCATGACACACGTGGGACTGTGGGATATGTTGATGGATGAATGAGTGAAGAAGCATCTGCTGCTTCTTTTTACAAAAGATCTCAGTGTAACAGTGAAGAAGTAAAACCGTGATGCAGCTTCTCCTTACATTGATGTGATTTGAAGTTTAGGTCGATTAGTGATGTCAGCTAAGTGAGTTTATCTTCTGAGTGGTGCTAAAATGGATATGAATGAAGGGTAACACTTTAGACTAGGGAACACTTATTCACTATTAACTACGACTTTACCCTCTATAAATTCCTAATTTGCTGCTTATTAATAGTTAGTAAGGTAGTTGTTAGGTTTAGGTATTGGATTAGGGATGTAGAATAAGGTCATGTAGAATAAGGTATTAATATGTGCTTAATTAGTACTAATAAATGGCTAATATTCTAGTAATATGCATGCTAATAAGCAACTAGTTAAGAGACCCTAAAATAAAGTGTTACCGAATGAAGTGACGCATGCTGGATTTTAGTTTACTGTCAGTATGTGGGCTTTTCCTAACAGTGCCTGCTACACTGACTACATTCACATGCATGGCAGAAAACTGCATATTGTGAGAAAGCGGTGTAAAATAAGAAAGCGTAAGAATGCTGCTAATGTGGTTACATGGCCACATAAAAATCCCGGGTGTGTTAAACCACTTTCTCTTCCCTTAAAACAGAGTTCACATTAACATTTTTATTCTGACCCTTCTGTTATGTGCATTATTGTCATTTTAAGAGTAAAAGTCTACAAAAGGCTACAGTAAAAACCTGTTTATTGATTAATGGTAAATTGCCTTACTATATACACTCTTAAAGGTTTTTATATTGGCAGCTGTGGTTCCATCAAGAACCATTAACATCCATCGAAACTTTATTTTTAAGAGTGTACAGTGAAAAATAGCAATAGATCTAATGAGACATTTTATGTAATTTTCAGTAAAATACTGTTAAAGGTACAATTTTTGGAAGTAAAAAAGAACATCTTACAGTTATATCATATAGCTTATAGAACATCTTATCTTATAGTTGTTATAGTGAAAAACTGTAAATGGATTTATTTTCATTGAAATAAATATTTCTTCTGAACTTTTTAAATATCTGTTATGCATTTTAGGTTTTATGTTACATCATGTTCTGTAAAATTACCATTTATTGCATTTATTGAATGTATCCATTAATTATTATTTGTAGTGTCATGCACTGTATGTTACCATGATTGTGTTTTCTTTCTTTTTTTATTAGTATTTACCTCATCTTGTGGAAAAGCTACTTGTTAAAAAACACATTTGACTAATTTTGCATATTAACACTATTTCAGTTAATGAAATACAAGTTTTAGGTAAATGTATGATAATATCCTCTATGTGAAGTTGTATGTCTAAATTAATCCCTTTTACAGCACTACGGTGATGGCTAAGACATTTAATTAACTACTTATATTGTAATTATTTATAATAGAAGATGTTTTACCACCTAACGGTATTTAGGGAAGCATCCATTTCACTGTGACTGGCTGAATAATGGAATAATATTCACATATCAACATAATGAAATATCACCGACCAGTTATCAACCAGTCTGTAAATCAAGTGAAAGTGACATGTGGCCAAGTACGGTGACCCATACTCAGAATTAGTGCTCTGCATTTATCCCATCCAAAGTGCACACACACAGCAGTGAACACACACACACCGTGAACACACACCCGGAACATTGGGCAGCCATTTTTTGCTGCGGCGCCCGGGCAGCAGTTCGGTGCCTTGCTCAAGGGCACCTCAGTCATGGTATTGAAGAGAGCGCTGTACATTCACCCCCCCCACCTACAATCCCTGCCGGTACGGGACTCTAACCCACAACCTTTGGGTTACGAGTCCGACTCTCTAACCATTAGGCCACGACTTCACCGACTTCAACCTGAACCTGAACATTACAGAGTTAACACCAGGTAACCCAAACAGATATCAGAATTTGTGTCACATTTTAATCACAATCTACTTAAAATGACGAGTTAGTCAGTTTTATGGACCACTAATAATGATCTTTGAAGCAATGTAAAAAATGTTTCAAAACAAGTTCACTGACTTCTATGTAGTGTTAAGTAACCACAGGTGAACAGCATAAATAGTTCTGTGAGAATTCCATATAATGCTCCTTGCATTCAGTCTGTGGACCAAAACCCTTCTTTAATTTAGTGTTGAAGATGAATGTTTTCTGAGAGATGCCCCACAGGGAAGAGAGCATTTCCTCTACTGCTCCTCCTCATCATCCTCCTCCAGATCAGAAGAACCCAGACATATTTTCTTCAGGAGGAGCGCTGACTCTTTGCCCTCGTCAGGCTGCACTGACTGGTCCCTGACGGAAACGCTGTGGGAGACTTTTCTTTACACTTAATCTTCTCTGACAGCGAAGAAAAGCTGATATTTCAACACGAGATGAGGGTTATGATGAGATATTTCATCAGGTGATGGGTAAAGTATTAGAGGGACCAACAGATCTTAATATTTTAGGTATTTCAATTCCACTGAATCCTAATTAAAACCCTGGGAATAATTTTCTTTGCCACTTCTAAATACAAAATATAAATTGTTGGCAAAGAACCGAATAAAAGGTTATTGCTTCCTATAGATTGCAACAGTGATCGTCCACCAGCATTGGTTCCTAAAATATATTTGACATTAATTTCCTCTCTATGCATTTCAGAAAAAAAAAAAAAAAATCTTTCCAGCCATGCAATGAACCATTCAGCCCTAAGATGAATCTCAACATTTCATCCTTTGATTTGAAGCAAAATACTTTTATAGTAATTGTGATTATAATTAAGTATAAAAACATATGCACTACCTTTCAAAAGTAAAATGTCTCTTGACTACCAAATGATTTCTTAAGGATCACGTGACACTGAAGATCTAATGGCTGCTGGAAATTCATCTTTGCATCACAGGAATAAATTACATGATCAATTATTTACATTATAAATACATGATTCCATTTACAGTCATTAAAAAGGAAAACAGTTATTTTAATGTTTCACAATATTACTGTTTTTGGCTGTAATTTTGATCAAATAAATGCACCCTTAGTAAACAAAAGAATCTTCCTTCAAAAACATAATCATCTTATTGATCCAAAATGTTGAAAGTGTAAAAAAAGACTTGTGCGCTTCATGGGAGCAAGCAGTCGCTGCTGAACAGATTTCTCTGATTGGGGAATCTTTTTTTAGGATTATGAGTAGTGTAGTTCTTCTCTAATAAAAAATAAAATAAAAAATAAATTACCATTTACATATCACACTGATTTTGGCCACCACAGATGCAATCTGACCATCACTAAAACAACCTCACACCCATATAGTGGACTTCATCATGCGCTAAACATTCATCTACAAAACTACACTGTCTAAATAAGTTAAGTTCTGCAGTGAATGGGTGCCGTCAGAATGAAGTCCAAACAGCTGATAAAAACATCACAATAATCCACAAGTAATCCACACCACTCCAGTCCATCAGTTAATGACCTGAGAAGACACAAGTTGCATGTTTGTAAGAAACAAATCCATGATTAAGGCGTTTTGACTCAAACCCTCAATTCTAACAACATAACATGTCCAAGCCATAATAACACTTTAGGCTAATATGCCTTTGATAGAGGACTCATATTTGTACAGGCAAGCCAGGCAATTTATTTTTCAAGCACAAATTAAAAACAACTTATTTGACTGACAATTGTGTAAATAAAAAAAATACAATACACACATCTGTAGCCTGTCGTCAAACAATTAAACCACACACCACACCACCAAACACACACACACACCAACCCACCCACACACACACGCCTTGTTTTAGAAGATATGAGTCTTTAAAAGAGGCTTAAATGACACCAAGTGTTAGTCATGGCAAGACACCAAGGTGTAGTCATGTGCAAAGCAAACATTGTTCCAGATTTCATGGGATCCACTGCAAATGCACGGTCCCCCCACAGTTTACGTCTCGACCTAGGAACAATCAGGAGTTTCTGGTCAGAGGACCTGAGTGATCTTGATGGTGAGTACGGTTGTAACAAATCAGAAAGATAAGATGATGCAATGCCATTTAAAGATTTAAAAACAGACAGCAAAATATTAAAATCAATCCTATAACGGACCAATAACCAATGTAAAGATGACAAAATGGGAGTAACATGGTCCTGTTTCCGAGAACCTGTCAACAATCTTGCAGCGGCATTCTGGACAATCTGTAATCGTAACATCATGGACTGACTAATTTTATTTTTTATTTATTAATTTTTTTTTACCACGGATTTACCATAAATAGATAAAGGCCTAAATCAACATTACTGGACCCAGATGCATTGGAGGGTGCAAAAACTTAGTTTTACATTCATTTAGTTGCAGAAAATTCACATCTTGTTTTTAAGTCCTTTAAGCATGCAAGAAGAAACACTAAGGAGTTGCCTTCCTTCTTTACTGGTACATATATTTGCATGTCATCGACATAGTGTTTACTAAAAACTGACCCAATCAGAAGCAATGAAAACAAAATAAGTCCCAAAATTGATCCTTGAGGCATCCCACGTGTAAGAGAGGCCAATGATGATGTAAATTCACCTAGTGTAACTGAAAAGCTCCTACTGGTTAGACGACTTAAACCAGTTTAAAACAGTGCCACGAATCCCTATTAACAGTTAAAGTCGTGCAGTAGGAATGATCTATGATGTCAAAGGCTGCACTAAGGTCTATTAACACCAAAACTGCAGCAGCCCAAGTCTACAGTTAGAAAAACACTGTTGAGAACTTTCAAAAGTAAAAAAAAAAAAAATATGTCAGATTTGAAGCAAAAAATGTCTCTGAATTTATTACAAAAACACAGCTTTTGTCTTCTCAAGATGTTAATTGATGGACTGGAATGGTGTGGATTACTTGTGGATTATTGTGATGTTTTTATCAGCTGTTGGGACTCTCATTCTGATGGCACCCATTCACTTCTGAAGATCCATACATGATCTAAGAGGTAAGAGATCTTACAACCTAAGAAAAGTTCATACAAATGAACTCTGTTAATAGGAAGGAATTTTCTGTATTTTTTTTTTTAAAACAAATGTCTACATGTATTTTGAATTAAATATTGCATTGTGTTGTATTTTAGGGTTAAAGGAAACCTCTGTAAACTATAATGTCCTGGCAGAAAATTATTAGTGCCTTTTCCATTTTTCTCCAGATATTTTTCTTACAGTGTAGGAATAATACCAAGATAATTAAGTAAAGGTGCAAGGAAGCCATCGGAACAAAAATTCCAGAATATCATTTTGTCACTAATGTAACAGGAGCTGCTGTGGATGAGCTGGAAATGCAGTGAGAAGCACTGAACGGAGAATCCCAAGGGTCAGATCATCACTGCGCTTGTCTGCCTGTGATTTAGCCACAGCATGGCTTTGATCGCATGTTGACTTCTGCCCGCAGCGGGTGACGCTCTTCACAGGCGTTGGAATCTTAGCCATGTGCCAATCTATAAATTATGAAAAGAGAACCTAATGCATCACGTGCAGTTCAACACTCTAAGGTGAACCGGATGCCTTTTTCACACCAGTATCCCTGAAACCAGACACATAGAGAAGGCCTTCAGCAATGCATCATTCTGGTGCAGTTATAGCAGATATAAATATAAATATTGGTTAACTAATGTTCCCTCCATCCACCTGAACAGAAAAAATCTCATGTGAATTCTTTACCTGGATAGTCTGTGAAAATTAAATAAACATCTAATATAGAGAAGTTAATGCATATGATTCACATGTTTAAAGTCACAGTGTATCTAGCAATTTTTCTGATTAAATTACATTTATGATTAAAAATGCAAATAAATAAATAAAACAATTAATTATTAAATAAATATAATATATCACGACATAAGTCTCTAATAAAATAATAAATTTAGGTTCTTTGGCTTTTTTGTAGGTTGCACATTTGGCCAACATTTGTGTGATTCATATCGAATTACTATACATAACCATAAAATAATTACATAAAAATAGAAACATTACTAACAAAAAAGAAATATTACAGTTACTATTATTACAATAACTAATCAATTAGAAGGTCAAAAACCCCCCGAATCTTCTGAGCAAATTGGATTTAATTGAAACTGAAGCTCAAAGTCTATAAATGATGAAAGTAAATTAATAAAATTGAATGGGTTAATTGTTGATAAACCAAAGATTTATGATGGGACATTTAACAGATGAGTAATTTAACAAAAGTCTCAGTTTTTATGCTGTGGAATTCATCATCAAATCTCATGAATTGCATGAAAAAGAGCATCATGAACATCTTGCCAAACATTCCTTTATGGTGTACTAGTGGTGTATTAGTAAGAAAGCCATATGTGATTCACAAGGCTGAGTAAATTATTACAATTTTCATTTTTGAGAGAACTATGCTGCATATTTCCGCACAAGATTTCTGACAGCTTCAGTTCCATACTGAAAATCACGGGGCATGCAGATGGACTCAAGTTGCACATTTAGCTTAGCTCTGGTTCAAGAAATCTCTAGTTTTTTCCACACATTTTTGAGTCTGCCATTTTGTTCTGCTCAATAGCAATTGCGTGGTTTAAAGAGAATATTAGGCTGACCACTTGAGAAATGCACAGAGCCAGATTGAACTAATTTAGGTACTTCAACAGTGCACAAGTGCTTGAACAAGCATCTACTCTGAACCCAGACATCTGTATGGTGGCAACCTCAGAACCTGTTAAGAGTTTCACTCTCCAGCTGTCCTGCTGTTTTACTGTCTCTTCCCTTTAAAAAAGCAGATGACATTCAGGTCTGGCTGGAAAAAAAGAATATGTGTGAGAAGTTGTGGTTCAAAGGCAGCATGGAAAACCTCTTCATGAAGGTAAAAGCCCATTCCTCATCATAAAAAAGACATCAGAGTCACCAGATGAATGAAGCAGTCAGGAAGGCTCTTGTCCAATCAAATCCATACCTGCTACCTGACCTCATTTCCTGCATAAGAGCAATTCAATGTGCTCTTCAAGCTATCATTAGTAGTCTTATACATGTATGAAAAAATGCACTGGAAATTTGCAAGGGCCACTTATTTAAAAACGCATTTTTATATTGGTGTAATAGAAAATGGTGTAATACCTGATATGAATGTTTCTATCTTTCGGAAAAGAGATGTTTCATATGAGAAAAAAAAGTAATGTATGAACCAAACCATAAATATAATTTGAAAAAACTTTTATGGCTGTAACAAATTAAAGATTATTTTTTTTTAATTGGTGCAAAATAAAAAAATTTCAGTGTCGAGATCAAAAAGGACATAAAAGCACCATAAAAACATCAGAAAATTAGTCCATATGACTTTAGTTGTTATACATCACCATTTGAAACAACAAGAAAGAAACGCTCAGCATATTCACATTAAGACATAAATAAAAACAGATTCACGTTTACAGAAACATCAGATTGAAGTTGACACGCTTTGAGTTCAAAAACGTAAATTTAAACGTTTTCCCATAGTTGCAAACATCTGTGAGTGAGTTTCTAACATTTACTGTGGAGGTGATATCAATATCTTGCTTGCTTATGAAGTAGTTTCCCCTCAGTAGCTGATGTGTTAATCGCTTTCAAATGCATCTTTTGTAATGTACAATCAAATCAATCAGGGTTAGGAAGTCGAACTGGCCATGAACCTCATCAGTGTGTTTATTTATCTGGCCTGCGCTTATGTTTATACAGTGACAGAAAAAAAACACTTACAGTTTCATTTTACATCAGTTTCATGCATTTGCCTGATGAAAATTGACATGCACATGACATGAGAACCAAAAACTGAGCTTATGGGGGTTTGGGGGCATACATTTTCATTTTTGTCTGTCTTTTTTATATTATCAGGTTAAATAACTGTCCTTGGGTGTTAGACAAAGTCACACCTGTTATTATAGGGGTTAACATCAATTGTGTAGGCTTCAGTGAAAAAAACAAACACGGCAATTATCTTATATTTATCTTTTTGTTGTCTACACTTTCTAGTTTGAATGACAGTGTTTAGTACAAGACATGGGTGAAATAGGTGACTTTCAAAAAGAGCAAATCATAGGAGCACGTTTAGCAAGAGCATCTGACACTTTAAAGGGGTCATATGATGTTGCTAAAAAGAACATTATTTTGTGTATTTGGTGTAACGAAATGTGTTTATGTGGTTTAAGGTTAAAAAAACACATTATTTTCCACATACTGTACATTATTGTTTCTCCTCTATGCCCCGCCTTTCTGAAACACGTTGATTTTTACAAAGCTCATCGGTCTGAAAAGCGAGGTGTGCTCTGATTGGCCAGCTATCCAGTGCATTGTGATTGGCTGAATACCTCAAGCGTGTCACGGAAATGTTATGCCCTTTACCATACTGTAATGCCTTGTCTGGCCGGAGCGACGAGACAAAATCATTAAAACCCATTATAAATGAGGCATTTGTTGCATTCAGTGGGGACATAATTACGGATTATAATGACTATACTGTCTCTTTAAGTGTTGCGTTGCATCGTGTTAAGTAAACATAAAACCATGTTTGCATTCGTGACGGAAGAAGAGACGAAAGAAACGACACAACAACAAGTGCTACTTACACATGCTCAAAAACTCGAGTTTGAATCGGTCAGTGGCAAATTCTCTTAAAATAAAAAACTACTTACAGTCGCATTGTAGTCTTCTATACCAGGATCAGGAAACAGTCTCATAAAATGTGCTGCACACATCTGAAGATTTGGGTGGAAATGTTCTGGAACAGTGTTGTAAATACAACTTAACCACTGATTTTTAGTCATGTCCTCTTTTGGAAGACCCAACAAAGTAGTTTCGCTTTCACAATGAAACCAGCATACAAAAACGGCGGGCTTGAGAATGGAGCGGCCGGCGGATTCGACGAAGGAGCGGCAGGCTGGCTTGCGGCAACCCCATGTGACGACCCCGGGCTGGGACGATCCGGTCCGATCCGGCGATCCACATGACGAGTTTATGTATTTCATCAGAGACCAGCACAAGATCACTTACGGTATGACCCAAAAGCGGATATCGTTCTCTTGTGGAAGACCAAACAAAGTAGTTTCGCTTTCACAACGAAGCACACAACGAAGCACACAGCGCCTTCACAACATGGCGGCGGCGGCAACAATACTACAGTGAGAATAAAAGCTACGCCTTCTTTCTTTGCGTGAACATTTGTGCGGCGTTATGCAAATCTTCCCACATAGTGATGTAGTCATGTGGGGGCGTGTTAGAACGAGACGTTTAGGTAGGCGTGGCTGACTCTTAAACTTTATAAAGAATATCTCTTTGGATTGAGGACTTTAGTCTTTGCAACTTTACAGGTCTTCTGTATGCACCAAGAGCTTGTAACACTCCAAAGAGAAAGGAAAAATTGAAAACGCATCATATGACCCCTTTAAAAGCCCAATTGTTTGCTGTTTAAAGAACAGAAGTCAATGATTATGACTGCATGCATAAAACATGGCAAGACTTGATCAGTGAGAAAAAACTAAAAAAGGTGAGTGAGTCCATCAAACACTAAGAGGTATTGTGTCCAAACAACACAGAACTGTCAACAAACCTCAGTATTCACTTTGAAACCATGTTGCCATAAAAACCAACCACAGGGAACTTCACAAAGCCACAGTAATCAAAGAAAACAATGCTAAAATGTGAAAAAGATGGAATTATGATCATAAAACCTGTACAGTTGGAGCACCAAGATGATCTTCAACATCTGACTTGGCCAGAGCTGTGTGTCCCAAAAGCATCGTAAACCTAAATTGATCGTAGCTTCATTAGTGACAATGACTCTATGATCAATTTAGGATTATGATGCTTATGATATGATATGACTGCTAGTTGACATGCAGTTACAAAGTTTCTTATAGCCAACCAAATGTCTAAAGGGCACCATCAAAATGAAGTGTTAAGGTCTTCTCGTCCGAAATTTTCTCACATTAAAAAACAAATACGACCTCATGTTGTGTCAATCACGTTTACAAAAAAATGTGACCAGTTTCGATTTTCCTGCGTTTTTGTATCTGTAGCAAGCATTTTGACTGGAAAGGATGACGAATATGAAAAAAAACGAAAATTTCGGACTCAGTGTGCAAGGACCTTTACTGTTATTAAAACTACAACCATTCGTTGTTAGTTCATATCAGATCAGGTTCATTAAATAATATTAATACTTAAAGGGATAGTTCACCCAAAAATGAAACTTCTGTCATCCTTCCGCACTGAGGAGTTCTGGACACAAAAGAACACATTTTTAAGAATGTGGGTAACCAAACAGTTGACGGTAGCCATTGACTTCCATAGTATGGAATAAAAATACTATGAAAATCAATGGCTACCAGTAATGTTTTTAAGAATGTAAGACATTCTTAAAACGTTGATGATTGAAATCCTTTTACTATATATTAGACTGTTGGAAATCACTGCCCCCTGTCCCCATTCCGCTCCCCTGGGTGTTCCCGCATGCCCTCGGCCGCTTAGTGCCCCTTTCAGCCCCGCTGCCGCTCTTTTCTCCCCTACAATACCCGCTTTTTCATTCACCTACCTAAAATACTTTAAGTGCCCAAACTGACAAAAGAATTAAAAGGACAAAAAACGCCCCAATGTATATCCGTACATGAGTCTCTCAATAAGAACCTAACCCCCCAGCTTTTTTTCCGCCAGTGTCCGACCATCCTCCTAACCCGTCACCCACTCCCAAAACTAACAACTCGAGGAAAACCAAACCAACAAAAAGGCAAATGCGCAAACAAACACAACAGTCACTAACCACAAGTGTAAACAACAAGACTACCGAGAACACTCCAATTGTTGAAACATGTCACAACGACCAGAAAAGCATTTCTTTTGAATGTATGTCATCATAAACCAGAGGAGCTTTAAAGGGGTCTGTGACGTGGTGGAACAAATTCAGAAAATCTTTCTGAGAAGCGGCGCAGACCCTCAGAGACCTTTTGAAAGCCGTGCAGAACAAAATGGCAACAAATAGGAGAAAGCTGTGCTCGCTGCAAGAGGCCAAAGGAAATAGGAACGGTAGCCCGTGTTCCCGGCCTCACCTCTGATGAACCTTCAAACGCCAGACGCGAAAAACTGAAACATTAGGAGACGCAGTGTAGCCCGAAAAAGAGTGGAAGTCCATTCATCTCTCAATGTCAAGAACAACTCACCTGTGGACCTATTTCCCCACCCCCCCCCCTACGTCACCTTATGGAACGCGCATGAACAACCGTCCAGACCCCCCCTACCGAACCCCCCACACAAATCATCTCGGACTTGATTTTGAAGGTCTCTTCTTGACCTCTCAGCGTTCTCATTTTGCCTGTTCATGATTCTAAAGGAAGGCTGCATGTTCTGATTTAGTGTACATTCTCATGGGCTCCAAACGCGCTATGACAAAAACCATATGTGCAGAAACATCTTTAATTCAGTGTTTCTGAATCCCGGGAGCTCTCTAGTAAAACATGCAAACGCCTTCCCAGCGAAACATCAGCCTGCTTGACGAACGCAGGACGGGCTGGTCATTAAAGGTGTCACACGGGGTAGCAAATGAACTGGAAAGCATCTGTTGCTTGCTGCAGTTTAAATCAGCACACAATCTGCACTGGTGCATTATGGGAACAACCTGGGTGTTCCGAATGTCTGCAATCCATTGACTTGGCTTTGCAGTTCAGGTGTCTGCAGGCCACACGCAACACGCTCACAGCAAACATGCTGCTAAGGGTGGAGGAGAAACTACGACACAAGGCCACGGAGTTCACCAGCCTGCAGAAACTCTCAGCGGCGCGAGGAGGAGTTGTCTACGCCACTCATATGGTTCAAATGAATCCGTCATCATAAACTATTTCACGTGCTGTTAAAGGTAACAGAGCATATTTCAGATATGTAAATGGCAACGGAGCATGGTTTACTTTAGGAACTGTAATGTTGGCTTTGAGACTCTCTGTGGTTTTGAAGCTAAATGTATTGCTTTAGGTGGAAACCACAGATGATTTCATGCTGTTGCGATTATTTGGTGCTTTGAATAAGAATGTGTAGAGCGCTTTAAGCGTGGAGCTGTTTGAACTGGGGTTTAACGTTACACAATTGATGTATTTAAGCTTCTGGAAAAAATCATTGACAGTAAAGTAGTCACAATACTTCAATCACATCTTGCAAGCCATGTAACAGAACAGGTACTTTATCACTGTTAAAAGCCCAAATCCATGTTGTCAGACAAACTTTTCTGGATGTTGAAAAAATTATGAAAAATTAAGTCAACTTTTAGGCCATTTTAGTTTGAGTAACTTAGCTTACGATGTCACATCCAGCAGGCTGTTAAACATGCTCAGTTTGATCACTAATGATGAATTAGATGTCTTAGCTCTATTGCAGGGATCCTCAAATCTGGCCCACGAGATCCACTTTCCTGCAGAGTTTAGCTCTAACCCTAATCAAACACACCTGAGCATATAAATCAGTGTCTTCAGATTCATTAGAAAATCACAGGTAGGTGAGTTTGATCAGGGTTGGAGCTAAACTCTGCAGCGCATTGGACCTCCAGGGCAAGATTTGAGGAACCCTGCTCTATTGTCTTTGTTTGTATTTTATATGACACCACTGAGATTAGTGTTCTCCTTGAAGTTTCTTCCATTTCAATTAGTATGTGCCATGTTTTGGTGTTTAGAATTAAATCTATATAACCTTTTTTTTTTAGTTTAAGAAACTGATACACAAGTTAGATAAACTGAGAAAGTTTTAGACCATAAAAACTTAATTTTAATGCTCAGCTTAACCTAAAATTCAAGCCATAAGTTTCCATATGTTTAGTATACTCAAAAAGATCTTCCAGATCGTTGCCTCGTGCGTTTGTTTTCTCAACTTCTGATTATTTTTTACGTATTTTAATACCTATGCATGTGTTGTTTTTCATTAATAATATTACAATTCTCAATAGCAAATAAAAATAAAGTTGTGTGTGAGTGAAAGTGAAAATATCTTACAAATAACAAATATATCATTATTAAATGAAACACATTAATATATTTGGCAAAATTCTTCACTTTGTTGTCTAGTTAAACACAAATTATGTTTTATTAACAAGGTTCGGAAGGAGCACGATCAGATAATCAACCAATTCAGCACAGGTGGAACTCGTTCAGTTAATCAGCTTAACTAGCACAATACATATATATAGAATTAATATATAATATATATCTTATCTTAGATATATATATAGATATATTATTTATATATAAAAAACGCAACTCTGTGCCACTTAGATACCAAAAGCAATTTATATGATAAACGACAACTGTAACAATTGAAACAACTAAAAACTATTTTTGTTTCAAGATAATTAGAGTATGTTTTACAAAAAAAAAAAAAAAAAAAAAATGTTACTTGCCCTTTCTTTGTAATTATTTGTCAAAATGAAGTACTTTGGCACCAACAACGTGCACAAACAGTGCTCTTCAAAATATCAAATATTTAGATATTCCACAGATTTTTTTGCAAGGAACACATATTGTGTTAAGCTAAGAAAAATACACACCTTAAAACATTTTTGTATACATTTAAGCATGTACATATACATTTTTTATTTTTTTGTATCATTTTATGCTATTGCAAAAACTGTTAACCTTAATGAAAGATGATTTATGATAAACTTTATGATTACTACTATTCAGTGATTTTTAAGTTGAAATTGTGTGTAATGCATAATTACAGTGACTGTAAAATCGGTATTTTAGGTATGGGAGTGGCATAGTTGTGGTATTTGGGTTAACTTTTGGGTTATTAAATGGTCATTGGACTAGTTTTTGGCTAGTTTTGATTGACCATAGGCAGATTTTGCTACATAGATCTGGCAACCCTGACAAGAGTACTGTGTGGCTCACACAAACCACTGTGAGAGCCACCAGTATTTTGAGGCTTGGTTACCGTGATAAGAGCGCTACTAGGCTGATTTATCAGCATGAGCAACAACATACAATAGTACTGCTTTCAGATACCTAATGAGACTCATTTTAAACCTCCAAAATGACCAGTTGCCAAACAAAGCTGGAATAAGCTCTCCTGTGAAACTTCCAGGAACTGTTAAACGTAATGAGCTCCCAAAATCTCAAAACAATATGCCCCTTAAAAAGCGGGAAGCTGCTGAGTCAGCAGTGGCCGTCAGTGCCCTCATGGCTTCAGCACGAGCTCAGCTGGCCACACACAGAGTGACCCTCATGACCCTCCAGGCGTTCGGCTCACCTGCTGATCAGGGTCCAAAGCTTGCGCCCCAGCCCAGCCCGGGTCAACCCCAGCAGGGCACAAGCCTCCATCTGCTTCTAAGCTTTACTTAAGAGAAGAGAGAGTGGCTTCAGCGGGGTTAATCCCATTCCAGAGGTGTAGTAAACTACTGGTGTTGTCACAGTGACACATCTGACAGCTTTCTCCTTCAGCCGGGGTCAAGCCTGACAGATAAGACTGGACAAGTGCTGAGGTGACGCCCTGATCAAGCTCCTAACACCAGCCTAATAAGAATAATTAAATTCAAAATCACAGTACAATAACACATTATTTTGTATTACAAGTTTTCTGAAATGTTATATTTGAATATGCAAATGAGCCATAATCTAATTAAAAATACATTTCGAGAACAGAAATCTGAATATTGGACAAAGCCAAGATGTTTTATTTTGTTGACAAATCAGAGTTAAACGTTTTTTTACAAAGGGTATTCTGGGTATTCCTTTTTATTAAATCAGAAAATACTGTTAACAGTAAGAAAACAATTCACCATGTTTTAGGCTAATGTTATATAAATCAGGTGAATGATGCACAAACCCCTCTGTAAAAACCTATATACTATGAAACGTTTGGTGTAAGTACTGAAGTTCAAGAGAAACTAATTTTGAAAAGCGGCCTGTAAAGATATGTGCTGTATAATTGACATCTACAGATGCAAACAGATAAAGTGTAATAAAAATAAACACTTAAAAGTGTTTTTTGGATGTTTTCTTTCCACTAGTGGACACACCCGGGATGTTTATGGAGAAGCAAAATATCCCAAAAATGGGACCTGATTGCAATGGTTATTGGATGTGTAAGTGTCGTGCTTGAGTAAAAACAGTTAAAGGTATATTTTTCAAGTCTATTTGGGTAGTAAAGTTACTAAAATGAATGTAACCAGTGTATAATTATTAAGGTCCTATTTCCAAAAGTCGTGGGGAACTAAGTTGGTCACTTTTAGTTTATGAAAAAAAAGAGTACTAAAGTGTTCGATACTGTTAGATATATAAAATATAAAGAAGGTATATATAAACGACTAAAATTATGAAAATTTGTATTAAAAAATAAAGGACAAGACAGGCGCATAGTCTTAGAGGTCGTATACTTGTCAGTGTACGCCAAAGTCAATTAAGGTAGGATTTTGTAAGGAATTTGTGTATATATAAGTATACAAAGCACTGTAAACCATTAAACAGTTAGGCAGTCAGAAGTGTAGTACTCTCTTTTTTTTTTTTTTTAAAACAACATAAAAGTAAATAAGAGCACACTGGAGTAAAACATATTTTTTTGAAAGGGATAGGACTTGTGGTGATCATGCACTCAAAATATACAAATAAAGAATCTGAGATGTAGAAAGTCCTTCACAAGCAAACAAGAAATTACAAGAAAAAGAAAAAAAATAGCGTCTTCCTGGCCTGGGCTTTAAACGAATATACAGGAGCTAATTTCAAGTGCACTTTTAGAGACGCAGTTCAGCCCAGGAGGATGTGAACACAGCTTATTTTCATAAGAAACACAACATTTACTTTACCTGTTATTGGAAGGGCTGACGGTGGATTACTTCCATCTGAAAGCAATTAGAACGGCTTAAATGCTTGGTGTGAGAAATACGGCTTTCACAAGGAATGTTTTTGCTCTTTTTCATTCAGGGATTTTAAAGCGCTGGCCCTCAGGGTGAGCGGTGGTTGGTGATTGGCTGACGGCAGCCAGAGATTTCTGGGCTTAGGCAATTACCATTAATGAGTTAACCATGTTTACTAGCTTATCGAAGGGCAATTATGGTTGCATATCACTATTACTGAAGAAAAAAAAATCAGTACTGGGTATTCTTCATGGTCTGCTTCAGTCTCAGTTCCTCTGATTTAACACTGTGTTTAGGAGCTATAGTATACCACAACTGGGACCATTCGAAAGACCTTGCAACACAAATTCATTTTAAAAGTAAAAAATGCTACTGTATTGTGCTATGTCTGAGTTAATATTAACATTGCTTATATTTCAAACCCACACTCACTGGAAGAACGCACCTATTATGTCACTTCTTGCACATTTCACAACACTTTCAAGAAGAAATGTCCAGTGAGCGGCACTAAAGCTAAAGTTTAATTTTATTCAGAATAGATGACATTCACTAAACCCTACCTTAAACTTAACTGATAGTCTTAAACGCAAATGTGACATAATGCATTTGCTGAAGCAACTGCGCTTCTACAAGTTTTGAGCACTTTTATCGTGGCTCATGTTTCACTGGACTCATGCCCAAGCAAATACAATGCTGTACCGGGTGCACTATTGAGCAAGTTTACTTCGTCAGAAAAGCCATACATATGGAGCTGGTTATGTGATGCAATCTTCAAAATGTATTGGTTTACAAATAATGCAGTGTGGTAAAATAGTTTGGAGCTCATAACATAGTGTTCTGCAATGGACAGCACAAAAATAAGAAATGAATCAATAATCTGGCTAATGTAATTATAATTTGTGTAAAAAAGGAAGAAACGTTGTAGGTGTTTTACTGCCACTAGTGTTCATTTTACTACTGGTAGCTGTATGTATAGGTACGTCTTTGGAGTTTTGCAAAAACGTTGGTAGAGACATGCTTTTCCATGAGTCAATGCTAAAAATTTCCCTAAAATATGCTGAATCCAGGGAGCTCTTATGATAAATGCATCCTTGCAAATGAACTCTAGTGGACGGAGAGGTGTGCTGTAAATGCTTATTGCATTACCCCTAACCTATCCTTATTTATTTCCCATGGGGCAAACCAGTTAGGAAAAACAAACTTGGTCTTAAAGTCAGCATGAAACATGTTTACAACCAGTGTTGGGCAAGTTTCCTTCCAACCAAGGATCCAATGGCTATCTTACCGAGTTACTGTCTTTTGAAAGTCACTTAAGTAAAGGGTTACAGTACAATATTTACTGTTCTGATTGGTACTGCGTACCATAACTTTTGAGTTACTTTCACCAAAAAATATCCACAAAAAAGAATTATGAAAATGCCAAAATGTAGGTTATTGTACTATTCTAAAAACCAGGTGGAGGGTAATGTGGTAGGTCTTATAGCATTTTAAAATTATAAAATTCTATTAGATTTGCGGTATTGTAGGTCTACTTTAATGTTTACGTTGTAGTTTAGGTTAAACACCGAATACGCAGCAACCAAATTATTACAATTCATAAATACCACTGGTAAATAAAAGCGAAAATGTAAATGTACAAAACAAATAAACCCAATAGGCTAACCTAGCCTATTATAGGCCAAAATTGCAACCGTGTGGCAGAAGAAAACAAGAAGAAAAATATATAAAAAGTTTCCAAAAACGAATAGGATAATCAGGGGCTGGGCGCTTGACGGGGCCATCAAAGAAATTTGCTAAGCCCAGGGCACACGATGCCAGGATTTCCTATGTGAAATGTTCTCCACTTATCTTGGTGGGGCACTTTCAATTACACATTAAAAAAAATTAAACACATTTGAAAAAAATAATGCCTTAATGTCGTGGCCTCTAAACGACTGAGTTATGGGGCGGAGGGTCAAAGCTACACCCAGCAAGGCCCAAGTGCGCAAACTGTGCAAGAGTCTATGCCGGTGAACCGTCCGTAAATATCTAGAGAAAGTGAGAAGTAAAAAAAAAATGGACGGAGATTTATAACGCGGCAATTAACCGGCGCATATTTCTGAGACAACAAGAGGACAAAATACTTCAATATCGGCTGATGATTGGATATATCCTCTTTTAAAGTTATTCTCTTTATATTCTATTGTGGCCGTTATAGTGAAAAACATTGAGAAAGAAAAGTATTAGTGTTAAAACAGGTGTGTTTTGAAAAATCTGTTGACGAAATTAAAGCTGCTTTAGTTTCACGGATGACTGCAGTGTAATAATTTTAATTATGGCCTTATAATTCACTTGTATAAATAAGTAGACCTGTTCACAAAAACACCTAAGAAAACATCTCATGAGGCGTAGCCTAAAAGCTAAAGACTCAATTTTCATTTCCTCCCAGCGGCGCCATTACGACCGGCATAGTCCTTATTAGTGGACTAGAGGTTTACAAAAAACAGAGTTGGCTAGTTGTAGGTTAAAGTATAATTTTTGTTGCTTGTTCTGCGCTCGTCAGCCGCCTTTTCTCGCCATGTCTGGCTAAGCGCATTTCCTTTCCTTTTCTCTTGATAACACTGCAAAAATAACAGGAGTCGTGTCCCTCTCAACAAAATGCCAGAAGCCGTCTCTGCAGTCATGTCCTCAACCATTCTAATTCCAGTCAACAGAAGAAAGAGTACGACTAACTATTTTACCCGGGAAGTTTTTCTATGGTGCGTTTTGACATTGTAAGGTGTTAACTACTTGTTGTTGTAACTGTTACTGAGATTGTAACCAGTAATAATATTACACAAATTGTATTAGTAATGCGTTATATTACTTCGTTACAGCAAAATGTAATATACTACTGTAATATTATTACGTTTGTAATGCGTTACTCCCAACACTGTTTCACCAAACAGTGTTGTGATTTTAGCTCGGAGTGTTTGCCAGGCAACACACTTACTGGTAGTAAAAAATCGATCCGCCCTATATGGAATATAGCACAGGTGATATGCTCAATAACACTATTGAATCAATTCTGAGTTTAGTTTGGAACAAGAAGTGGAGGGAACACCACCTATTTAAAGTGCGTAATTTATTTGTCCTAAAGTACTACAATTATAAAATGACATATCGGTGGAAGGGGAGGGCAAGAAAAATTTTGCCTGGGTGATACAACAGTGGCTCTCAGTGATGTTTTGTTGGGTTTCAGGAAGCCATTAGGCAGTAGGTACAAGGGTCATGTGGTTGTTTAAAGGCGCATTAACCCTTGCCGATTTCCTGGTAAGAAAGGAAAATTACATTTGCACAGGGGTTTATTAGCCAGTGCTGATCGGGCAATGTGAGACAGTCTGTGAGTCAAGTTAAGTCACAGTCATTAATCTGAAAAAAAATTTACCTGTGAACATCTCCTGTGGTACTCATCACCCGTCCAAACACACTGTCTTTCTGAAAAGAGGGACCAGAAAAACACTACAAAACTGTTACATGGACATCACAAGTTTCGTACTGAGTAGGAAATAGAGGGTTCATCTTTTTACGGTGGCTCACACACTAGAGAAAGCTTGACAGATGGGAATGTTATAAGGATGGTATTAAGGGATGGCTTTTGGAAGATTTGTGGTCAGTTGGACATGAGCAGGAATACAGAAACAGGATTTCTGAAGGCACGGGATTATGTTTCCATAGTGCAGGCAGGATCTAATCACAGTGTAAATTTTTATTTAAAAAAACAAAAACAAAAAAGGGACAATTTCAGAAATTTTTTGCAGCCACGTTCTATGAGCTTTTGAACTTGTTGCAATCATTGACCGTGATCTGGGAACGTGGTGGAGTGAAGTCACCCGACAGTAAAGGCTGGTTACATCATAAAAATGGTTCAAAATGTTAGTGGTCACTAGGGTAAAATGTTTGAATCCTCAACCCCATGTTTACAGTTTTTTTACCGGACCTCAGATCAGTTTGGTGAAATTTTAATGGGAACATTTGTAGAATAAAAAAGGAAGAAGCTGTAGATGAGGTCTCTTATTGGCCTGATTAACCCAAGCGCCCAATGAAAACAAACAAAACATCTACAGTTTTAAAAAATAACAAATTATTATGTGGACTATGTGGAGTTTTAAAGGTAACTAGAGGATGTGTTGATGCATTTAAAGAATAACTTCTGTAAAGTATTTGCAATTGGTTGCAAAAGGATTGGCATCACCAGGTGTGCGTGCTGCTAAAAAGGCGAATCATTTGGCAAAAGCTTGGTTATTTAAACATTTATTAACTGAAGTCTTGAAAAACTTTGTTTGTCCCACCATTAGAAGAAGGTAATCCACAGAATGCAAAAAACCAAGGTTTTTTTAATGTTGAGGTAAAGCAACCTGATAGGGGCATACTTTTACTTAAACAAGAAAACCTAAAAACAGACACAGGTGTGCATAATAAAAAAAATAAATAAAAAAAACAGTTAAAACAAGGAAAGACACATAGGAAAAGTAAAGACAGATACAATGGAATCAAAAATAAATGTCAAATTAAGAGTTTTAGAACATAGAACTCCACAGAATAAACATGACAAATTGAACCCATCTCTTTTAAATTCTAATTGATTAACTACATTGAGTTAAAGTTAAAGTTACAATTTTGAAATCACTGTCTGATGAGTCATCTCTTCGGCATATTTCTACAAAAGTTTCAACTGTTTAATACAAGAGCACCAGTTTCCTGTCATTTATTACCGTTAGACGACTATGATATATATCTGCCATAGGCCTACAGTGGCATTTAAAGCCTGAGGTCAGAATTCCTTCCAGCGTAGGGCGACATGGGCAAGAATGAATCATGTATGAGGAAGTAAACACACCATAACCACAGCCTCAAGCATACGTCAACACCTAACCAAACCTTGTTTCGGAAAAGTGGTGATGAGGATTTAACCATAGCTAATGAATGACGGTCCAGAGTGTCTGTGTTTAGACTTCTATTATGTCACAGTGTCTTTGGGAATGAGGGGACGGCAGACACCACAAACACAAAGACTTCTTTGTAACTTCATGTAAAATGCCATTTGAATGCTGCTCTGAAATGATGGCAAAGGCAAACATATATAAGAGTGATCATCATGCAGGCGAACGCCGCAGTAATCCTCCAGACACTCACACTGGTAACCAATATTTATCCACAGCAAACGTGAGTCACGCCTCCTCTGAGGTCCCACAAGTCTTTTGTGAGGTTTTAATTAGGAATTTAGGGACAGAGAGAGCTCATTGTGTGTCATGGAGTCTCCAGTAGTGATCTCCAAAGGAATGCTGGAGCGTAACATCATCTCAAGAGATCACATCAAGGCTAAATCCTTCTTGATGAGCTTCCCAGACTAAAGCTCTCACTCCACACCTTCAAACCAAACCAACTAAACCCATAACACTTACAGGTCTGTTTCACAAACTTTCATGAAGAGATAAAAAAGAAATCCCCTTAAGTTTGTTTTAGATGTTTTTTCTTTAAACACAGAAAACAAGAAGATAAAATTGAAGTGAAATCCTTAGTCTTAGGGGCTGAAAACATGTCCTGCCCACTTAAGAGAGAACAGAGCTTTTTCCCTTAATGAGAGATTTAGATTGAACCATAAAAAACATTTATCCAACAGATAAAAACCTTCTACCAAAATAAACCGACTGTAAGCTGCTATACATCACTGTCACGGTATATTAAACAACCATGAGTAATCATCAGTGCGGTTCATGAACTGTAATGTGTTTGCTTAGACAGATGAGGATAAATATATGACGGAGCTAAAGCTCAGCTCAAAGGTCTGTCTGTGCCATGTGTCTTCTGAAGTCCAGCCAAAACTAACATACAATACAATTACCATTCTTACTGATTTCGATCAGAAATGCATTGTTAAAGGAATAGTGTAGCAGCAAATTACAAATCATTATTTTCTCATCCTCATGTCGCTCCAAATTCATATTACTTTCTTTTGACCATCAGAACACGAAAGAAGAATTTTGACAAGTGTTTTGGCTGTTTTTGTCCATTTTATGAAAGGCAATGGTACTCAGAACTTTCAAGCTCCAAAAAAAGACATTAAGGTACAAAATTGTCTTTATTCATTTTCAAATCAAACTCAAGAGTCACCCAAAGAGAACAAACCTCATTGGTTCTCACTCATGAAGCAAGCATGTTTGCCATATTTGCAGAACTCTATATATGTGTTGATCAGGGTTTATTTCGTCAAAGCCCAGCAGATGTATCGTAATATATATATTGCATAAATCGGGGACACCCAAATAATGTTGACGCTTCCCAAAAGGTGACAGTGTAAAATAATCAACTGAGTGGTTTTTCCAAGTGTCGGACAGCCTGAGCTTACATTTTGCTGTTTTATATAAATAAATCCCACGATTGTCATACGCACATGACATAGCGCTAATTCAAAAATATGGCCAATACAGCGTGCTTCTGAGCGAGAACCATGAGGCTTTTGTTCGTTGACGTCAAGCAAAAGTAGTATCTCAGTGGTTACCGTATTACTGTAATTATCAATGTTCTTATGGGACTAAATAAATGACTGTATCTTAAATCTGTTCATCAATATAAAGCCGATCAATAATTTATTTTTTGGGACCACCATCAATTTCTGGTGATTGCTTGTACAATTTCTGTACCACCCGGACATGCAGAATATACTAACATTTTATAATATACACTACCAGTGTGTCCATCTCCAAATACATAATGTCGATGTGTGGGAAAAAGTTAATTTATTCACAGTAATTCCAACTCAACCAGAATTTTTTGGAATGAAAATCGTGTATTAAATGAAATCTCAATGACAGCCAACGGACCATGTAACGATAAGCTTTAAGGTCTTGTTTTGCTTTTAATTGTGATGATTATGGTACATTTAACCCATAAAAACCCACCAATGTCACTACTCTCAACCAAATTGGCAACTAACTCACAGAAAGACCAATGAACAAAATAAACACATTTTAGATGGAATGGTGGCCTTTCTGGAAGAGTTGTTCATTATCTGGACCTGGTACTCAATTATCCCCCCCCCCCCCGGCTACGGGATCCTTTTGCTTTTATCTTTATGGCTCACAATTTGGCGGTCCTGGCATGAGACGCCCCCCCGTCTCGCCGGACTCTAGTTCTGTGGCACTGCTGCACCGGTAGTCCGGTTATTCGGATAGCCAATCCAGGTTTTCTTGACACTGCGCCTTCAGCTCTGTGTACAGGGTACTGCAACACCCTATTCTGGACCGAGTCTCTGTGTTTCCATTTTCCTCTTGACACTTAATCCATATAGGTCTCTTGGGGTTCAGGTCTGGTGCGTTTGCCGGACCGTCAAATTTATCGTAACAACCCCAAACACCATGCCATACATGGTTATCACACCGATAGTTCCAGTTGCGCTTGTCTTGCGGCACACCCAGTGGTGGGCATGGAGCCAAATGCCTGCGGGAAAATCGGATCAACTCAGTATATTTCCAACAAAAGCTGGTCAGCAGAGGGATAGCATGAGGTCCCGAAATTCGGTTCATGGACTTCCAGTTTATTCACACCAGATGTCACCCTTCCTACCAGTGGAATTCGCACTAAAAAAAACTGTTGATAGCACACCGGACGACATTTCATCCTTCGTTGCCAACACATTTGCACACGCCCTGATTGCATCATGCACACAGCTGTTTTAAGACCTCTTTCAATATATAACACCCCCTCTCACCACCTTCTGAGAGTCGATGTTTAGCCTGTACCCCTTTCCCGGAGGTGCTCCGAGGTTTTCGTGTTTTGACCTGCGTTGTGCGGTTTTTGAGTCTTTGCCTGTTTTCTTGGAATCTATCCTCTCGTCTCGACATGGATCTGTGCTATGGATCGTTGACCTACGTTAGTCCTAGGACTATTCTTGTGTTTTGCCCCGCCATATAGCTGTTTGCCATTTGTTTGACCCTGCCTGTTTACCACGTGTCTCTCTAATAAAGCCTTAAAGGGATTCCCTGAACATGGTCTCAGGTCTTGTCAGCCCCGTTACAGAATACTCAGCCAAACAAGGATCCAGCGGCTTTTCCAGAGGACTTTGGCCAGGTATGGACCCAGTCACCCAGCTAATACATCTTCGGCAAGGAGGCCTTTCTATTGAGGAGTATTTTCACCGGTTCTGTGTACTATCTTATCAAGTTCCACTGTATGATGAAATTTTGTTTAAAAACTTGTTCTGTTTTGGACTCCATGAACCCACGAAATCTTGGTTACCTGGAAAGGAATTTAACTGTAGTTTAAGGGACCTGAAGGATTATGCTTTGTTGTCTGTTGGCTATTTGTTTACTGTGGGTGTCGCGGAGGTAGAACGCGACACAATGTCTGTTACTGAAATGGCGGCTGTACCAGAGCACACTCACAAAATGGCAGCGACAGCAGAGCCTGATCGCAAAATGGCGGGGCCCCACGGCACCCGTCATGGTCCCAGGGCCCATCTTGAGGCACCGTTCAAAGTCCAGTTGAGTTCATGCGTCGGTAGGGTTCCAGTTCCTTTCTGAGTCCAAGTTTTAGCCCCGCTGATATTATGAGTTAGGTCACAGTCACAACTGATTCGTCTCTGCAGGCCCCATGGGTCCCTGTCGGACGTGTTGGCAGCCCCCTGACAGTGCGCATGGCCACGTGTATATGCACACTCGACATGGAGGTACAGCTGCATGTGTGTTGAAGCCAGGACTACGGCGTCCCGCGTTCGTCTGGACGAAGTCCCAGCCTACATCTTCCGCGGTGCAAGGATCCTCGTCAACAGTTGGGTGCTTCTGTGCAGATCGAGATTGTCACGCACAAGTTTGTTCTTCGGAGCAGCTGAAAGGGTCAAATTCGCTGAAAAGTCACCGTAATCTTGACCTGGATCCGGTCCGAGTAAGGGGACAAGGTTGCCAGGGCTAATCTTCACTTAAGTTGAAGTGGCGAAAGTACACAACGCGTGGAATCGACTTCGCCATTGCGGGAGTCGAGTCTAGTCACAGTTAATCTTCCTGAGTCAAGTCCAGT
>JADLZN010007378.1:0-53907 GCA_018155175.1 Sinocyclocheilus anophthalmus | reverse complement strand
CAGATAGCTTCTATAGATCGCCTGAGGAACAATTCCACTCATTCTCTAAATCATCTAAACCAACAACATTTATGTGACCCTATTTCACTAAGCTTCCTAAACGAGTTGCTTCAGAAGTCATAGATCCTCTCTGCTATTATAATTTGTCATTGTCATTAGATAATGGTCCCCAAACTTCACTGGCTGTTATTAAGCCGCTCATAAAACAAACACAACTTGACCCCAAAGAACGAGTTAATTACAGACCGATCTCAAATCTCCCTTTTCTGTCCAAGATACTAGAAAATGTAGTATATTCACAATTATATTCCTTCTTAGAGAAAAATGGTATCTGTGAGGATTTCCTGTCAGGATTTAGACCGTATCATAGTACTGAGACTGCTCTCATTAGAGTTACAAATGACCTGCTCTTATCATCTGATCGTGGCTGTATCTCTCTATTAGTGCTACTGGATCTTAATGCTGCGTTCGACACGACTGACCACGACATTCTTTTGAACAGACTAGAAAACTTTGTTGGCATTAGTGGAAATGCATTAGCATGGTTCAAATCGTACTTATCTGACCGCCATCAGTTCGTAGCAGTGAATGAAGAGGCATCATATCGATCACAAGTGCAGTATGGAGTACCTCAAGGCTCAGTACTAGGGCCGTTACTTTTCACGCTTTATATGTTACCCTTGGGATATATCATCAGGAAACATGGTGTTAGCTTTCACTGTTATGCTGATGATACTCAGCTCTAAATTTCTTTTCCCGGCGAAACATACCAATTTGAAAAACTAATGGAATGCATAGTCGATATAAAAAACTGGATGACGAGTAATTTCTTACTGCTAAATTCTGAAAAAGAGAGGTGTTAATTATCGGACCTAAAAACTGCATGTAATAACCTAGAACACTGTCTAAGACTCTATGGCTGCTCTGTCAATTCTTCGTTATCAGTTTGGAACCTAGGTGTGCTATTTGATAGCAATCTTTCCTTTGAAAGCCACGTTTCTAGTATTTGTAAAACTGCATTTTTCCATCTCAAAAATATATCTAAATTATGACTTATGCTCTCAATGTCAAATGCAGAAATGTTAATCCATGCGTTTATGACATTAAGGTTAGATTATTTTAATGCTTTATTGGGTGGTTGTTCTGTACACTTAATAAACAAACTCCAGCTGGTCCAAAATGCAGCAGCTAGAGTTTTTACTTGAACCAGGAAGTATGACCATATTAGCCCTGTTCTGTCAACACTGCACTGGCTCCCTATTAAATATCGTATGGATTTTTAAATCTTGCTTATTACTTATAAAGCCCTGAATGGTTTAGCACCTCAGTATTTGAGCGAGATCTTATTGCATTATAGTCCTTCACATCCGCTGCGTTATCAAAATTCTGGCAATTTGATAATACCTAGAATATCAAAATCAACCGCAGGCGGCAGATCCTTTTCTTATTTAGTGCCCAAACTCTGGAATAACCTACCTAACATTGTCCTGGAGGCAGACACACTCAGTTTAAATCTAGATTAAAGACCCATCTCTTTAACCTGGCTTACACAACACACTAACACATTTCTAATATTAAAATCCATTAAAGGATTTTTAGGCTGCAATAATTAGGACAACCGTAACCGGGAACACTTCCCATAACACCCAAATGTACTTATTACATCATAAGAAGAATGGCATCTACGCTAATATTAGTCTGTTTCTCTCTTATTCCAAGGTCACTGTAGCCACCAGATCCAGTCTGTATCCAGATCAGATGGTCACTGCAGTCACTCGGATCCAGTACATATCCAGCCCAGATGGTGGATCAGTACCTAGAGAGGACTTCTACAGCCCTGAATGTCAGCGGAGATCAGGACAACTAGACGAGCCCTAGAGACAGATCCCCAGTGAAGTCCTTGTCTCCTAGACCGTGACAAGACCACAGGAACCAGTTGAGTCCTCTGCACAATCTAACTTTGCTGCAACCTAGAATTAAACTGCTGGTTTCGTCTGGCCAGGGGAGAACTGGCCCCCCGAATGAGTCTGGTTTCTCCCAAGGTTTTTTCCTCCATTCTGTCACCGATGGAGTTTCGGTTCCTTGCCGCTGTCGCCTCTGGCTTGCTTAGTTGGGGACACTTAATTTCCAGCGATATCGTCGACTTAATGGCACAGATACTATTTAAACTGAACTGAGCTGGATGATGAAATCACTGAATTCAATGATGAACTGCCTTTAACTGAAAATTGAGTGTTTCCTATAGTCATTTTTGCATTATTGACACTATTTTCCTAATTTATGCTGTACAGTTGCTTTGACACAATATTTATTGTTAAAAGCGCTATATAAATAAGGTGACTTGACTTGGAATGACCTGCCCAACTCAATCTGAGCAGCTGAGTCCTTAGCCATCGTCAAGAAACAGCTAAAAACACATCTCTTCCATCTATGCTTGACCCTCTAACAGTAGAACTCTCTATTCTATTTCTATTCCATCTACTAATTTTCTTTTTATTTATACAAAAATAATAATAATAAAAAAAGAATTGACCCTCTTGACCCTCTATCTGCTAAATGACTAAATGTAAATATCTATCTATCTATCTATCAAAAGATATAGGGGCAAAAAAAAAACTCACCGACTAGCTAATTGGGGAAAAAAGTTCAGAAAGCATCTAAACCACTTTCTGCACATTGCTGTAATTATCTAATTAAAATTGTCTAACTATTTTCACTTCGATTGGTTTGATTGGGTATTTTAAAAATGTAGCTGGTAGTGTTTTTAATACTGTTTAAAAAAAATCAAGTTAAAAATTGTTATTTTAAAAACCATGTCTCAAGATGTTTTGTTCTATTTAGTCTAGCTGTATGAAAGGAAGAACACATCCTTTGAGTGAGTGTGTGTGTGTACCTACTATTCCCTATGTTACGGGCACCAAGTGTACCCGCAAATACAGTTTGACCTTGTGGGGACATTCTTTGGTCCTTATGAGGAAACAAGCTTTTAAAAATCATACAGAATAAAGTATTTTGAAAATCTAAAAATGCAGAAAGTTTTGTGTGATGGGTAGTTGTGTGAAGTTTTGTGTGATAGGTGAATACAGTTTTTATGGTATAAATTGCTGCCCCAGACTGTAAGGCAGTGTATTGGGTAAATCCCAAAAATTAGACCGCAATGTACTGCAAAAATCACACCATAAAACCAATGACAAAATTAAAATGAGGCTGCTTTTAAAATTTTTGTGTAGTTGATCAGTTTTCATGATTCTTTTTAGGTGTCACTTTTGAGCATTCAGATACTCACTTCCTAAAAGTATATTTGCTGTTTCCAAAATGTAGGACTTGTATCAATATCCTAAAACCCTGTTTTTTTAATAGGGTAGCGAATTGTGGAAATGCAGCTAAAGAATTTTAGGTCACTACAAAAATGTTGAATACCATCAAAAAGCTCAAGACATTACATTTATGCATTTGGCATTCATTGCTTTCAAGGTACACATTTTATCAGTTCTTGCTTTCCCTGGTGTAGAGTTCTCCCTTTTTATAAGTTCACGAGTTCACACTTACATATAATAAACAGAGTAAAGGTTATGTGTATTTGGCGTGCTGTCCGAGGGGAGGGCTCTGAGCTCTCAATTTTGGCCCGAACCCAGAGTACCCCCCGGAAGGTAGGAATAGTTGTAAGTGCGGAGAAGGGGTGGGGGAGGGATGCTGGAAAACTGTCAAGGAACAGAGGTAAGTCTGCTGTGTATATATACACACCTATTATCTTGTTAATTGGGTTGATTACTGATTGTGCTCCTCTCGTGTTAATTAGATTAATTATCTGAACGTGCTCCTCCTGAATTTTGTTAATAAAACATAATTTCTTGCTTTTGCCCTCCCTTACCCTGGCATTGCTAGCACACACTCTACAGGATGAGCTACAACAGAGCTGAAGACGAGCATTTTACTCAGGACCAATATTTTAATAGGTGGTGGTGTGGGAGGCTACTTTTCATTATATGTTACTTTAAGGTTGGATAATGTTTAGTAAACATATCTAAATAATGGGACACCAATTTGTGCCCTCTTTGTTCATGCTACCTACTTCTGAAACAAGCTATTTGCAACAAAAAAGTATTAAAATCAACCACAGCAATGGAATATTTAAACTTTGAAAGTATCAATCATCTGCATTTTAACTACTTTTTAATTCATTTCTGTCATTCTTAGACAGTTTAAAAGCTCATGTGAGTTTTGATACAGTACCTTTCTTTCATGATCCCACCACAGACCACCATCAAAGCCACCAGAGATTTATGCCACATTGCTTCCATTTAAGTTCGTTGGAAAATAACTATATGTTCCGTGCCATAAACCCATCTTATTTCTACAAAGCTTAAAATTTTTCAGGCTGCCCTCAGTGTCCCATAATCACGTGATGTTCTCTCGGACCTCAGTTTTCACCACATGCCCCATGGTGACAGAGGGTGCCTACCGACCTGACGACATTTCCCTGAACCGCCTTTACAGCCTCACCAACTCTTGCCTGTTTTTTCTTTAAGCTCGCCTTTCCAGTATTGTTTCAAGTAAAGAGCTAAAGAGAAACAGATTAGCACTGCTCTCTGCGGTGCGGCTTCTTCCTGTAAACAGCATTTCAATAAAGTTTTTCTGCTGGATTTTTATAGTGTCTGTGACTAACCAGCCCTTATATTTTAATACAGATTACCAGAAGCTGTTGTGGTTTTGACCGTAACACATCACTATGCACATAATAACTGAAATTAGTTATTTCAGTAAAGCCATATAACATCACAAATGAGAAACACAAATGTACAGCTGCTCCTCTGCAATTAAAGAACATTTGCAGACTACCAGGTTGGAGACATTTGTTTAGCGCAATCTCAAAATTTAGACTAGAGAGTTACCCGTCTTTGATAAATAAGAATGCACAAGGTGATAAAATTTTTAGTCAGCGAGTTGCAGGAGGTTATGAAACCATGGATGATTGTTCAGCATCTCTAAACAACCCTCTACATTGCGAGTAAATCACTCGCATATGCGACTAAATCTTCACTCTGGGCAACTAAATAATGTCTAATATTAGCCAATGGCTAATAAATTATTTGATTTTACTCGCCAGTGTGTGAGTTGGAGGCTAAGTATAAGTTAAGCACAGATATATTTTCACTCGCCGAACACTCTGCTGGAGCGCTTCAGAGTTTCACTCTTTGTCAAGCGATCTGTGCTGTTTTTCAGCTCAGCTGAATGGATGTCATGCGACAACGTACCTTAAATTCTCGTGGACGGCGCACTACTCGCCGTCGCTTTGTTTCACACACACGCAGAGAGAGAGGGAGAGAGAATTGACACGCTACATGTAAACGATATTCTTTGTTGTATTTTGCTGTCAAAATAACGGCGTTCCTTTGGAATTCTTCCGCTTTTAAGAAACTAATAGGCGGAACTACTGCGCAAACGGCAATCTCATTGGCTGGCGCTCACCTATTATCGTCCCTGTTTTGATTTCAGCAAATCAGTTCGAGCGAACGCACACAACCTAATTAATATTCATGTATCCAGTAGCTCATTAATCCTTGGTGCTTTTTATATTGTTTTTTGTTTTTTTTTTTTTTGTTTTTTTTTTTTTTTTTTTTTTTTTTTTTTTATTTTTTTTTTTATTTTTTTTTTTTTTTTTTTTTTGTTTGTTTTTTTTTTTTGTTTTTTTTTTGTTTTTTTTTTTTTTTTTTTGTTTTTTTTTATTTTTTTTTTTTTTTTTTTTTTTTTTTTTTTTTTTTTTTTTTTTTTTGTTTTTTTTTTTTTTTTTTGTGTTTTTTTTTTTTTTTTGTTTTTTTTTTTTTTTTTTTGTTTTGTTTTTTTTTTTTTTTTTTTTTTTTTTGTTTTTTTATTTTTTTTTTTTTTTTTTGTTTTTTTTTTTTTTTTTTGTTTTTTTTTTTTTTTTTTTTTTTTTTTTTTTTTTTTGTTTTTGTTTTTTTTTTTGTTTTGTTGTTTTTTTTTTTTATTTTGTTTTTTTTTTTTTTTTTTTTTTTTTTGTTTTTTTTTTTTTTTTTTTTTGTTTTTTTTTTTTTTTTTTTTTATTTTTTTTTGTGTCTTTTTTTTTTTTTTTTTTTTTTTTTTTTTTTTTTTTTTTTTGTTTGTTTTTTTTTTTTTTTTTTTTTTTTTTTTTTTTTTTTTTTTTTTTTTTTTTTTTTTTTTTTTTTTTTTTTTTTTTTTTTTTTTTTTTTTTTTTTTTTTTTTTTTTTTTTTTTTTTTTTTTTTTTTTTTTTTTGTTTTTTTTTTAATTTTTTAATAGTAGAATTCGGTTCCTTATCTATTTTTGTTAGTTTTTCCCCAATTAAATTTTTTTTTTTTACAGAAACACTGAATAACCAAAAAAGCACCACCACCAGTCAAGTTCAGTTAAAATTACTAATATGCATTCATACATGCTTATCAAGTTTTAATTCTAATTACTAAAGTTCTATCTTTAAATAATACTTGATTATCATATTATAATTCTTGACTGACTGATGTTAAGAGTTTACTTTCAGATATTTATAAAACTGTGCCCTTTCACAAACAAATATATATGTATATACAGGTGCATCTAAAAAAAATTAGAATATCGTGAAAAGTTAATTTTATTTCAGTAATTCAACTCAAATTGTTACACTCGTGTATTAAATAAATTCAATGCACACAGACTAAAGTAGTGTAAGTCTTTGATTCTTTTAATTGTGATATTTTGGCTCACATTTAACAAAAACCCACCAATTCACTATCTCATCAATTTAGAATACTTCATAAGACCAATAAATAAAAATTTTTTGTGAATTGTTGGCCTTATGGAAAGTATGTTTATTTACTGTACATGTTCTCAATACTTGGCAGGGGCTCCTTTTGGTTTATTTACTGCCTCAATTTGGCGTGGCATGGAGGTGATCATTTTGTGGCACTGCTGAGGTGGTATGGAAACCCATGTTTCTTTGACAGTGGCCTTCAGCTCATCTGCATTTTTTGGTCTCTTTGTTTCTCATTTTCCTCTTGACAATACCACATAGATTTTTTATGGGGTTCAGGTCTGGTGAGTTTGCGGTTCAGTCAAGCACACCAACACCATGGTATTTAACCAACGTTTGGTGCTTTTGGCAGTGTGGGCAGGTGCCAAATCCTGTTGGAAAATGAAATCAGCATCTTCAAAGCTGGTCAGCAGAAGGAAGCATCAAGTGCTACAGAATTTCTTGGTAAACGGGTGCAGTGACGTTTGGTTTTCAAAAAACAATGGATCAACACCAGCAGATGACATTGTACCCCATATCATCACAGACTGTGGAAACTTAACGCTGGACTTCAAGCGACTTGGGCTATGAGCTTCTCCACCCTTCCTCCAGACTTTTGGTTTCCAAATGAAATACAAAACTGCTCTCATCTGAAAAGAGGACTTTGGACCCCTGGGCAACAGTCCAGTTATTCTTCTACTTAGCCCAGGTAAGACACCTCTGACGTTGTCTGTGTTTCAGGAGTGACTTAACAAGAGGAATACGACAACTGTAGCCAAATTTTTTGACACGTCTGTGTGTGGTGGCTCTTGATGCCTTGACCCCAGCCTCAGTCCATTCCTTGTGAAGTTCACTCAAATTCTTGAATCGATTTAGCTTGACAATCCTCATAAAGCTGCAGTTCTCTCGGTTGGTTGTGCATCTTTTTTCTTCCACACTTTTTCCTTCCACTCCACTTTCTGTTAACATGCTTGGATACAGCACTCTTTGGACAGCCAGCTTCTTTGGCAATGAATGTTTGTGGCTTATCTTGTGAAGGGAGTCATTGTTTGTCTTCTGGACAACTGTCAGATCAGCGTCTTCCCCATGATTGTGTAGCCTAGCGAACCAAACTGAGATACCATTTTGAAGGCTCAGGAAAACTTTGTGTTTTGAGTTGATTAGCTGATTGTTATGTCACCATATTCTAATTTGTTGACTTGGTGGGTTTTTGTTAAATGTGAGCTAAAATCATCACAATTAAAGAACCAAAGACTTAAAATACTTCAATCTGTGTGCATTGAATTTATTTAATAAACAAGTTTCACAATTTGAGTTGAATTAATTAAATAATCTAACTTTTCCACGACATTCTATTTATTTAGATGCACCTGTATGTATGTATGTATGTATAAATATATATATATGTGTATGTGTGGTTAATATATATACTATTATCAGTCTGGCGAGTAAACAAAAAAATGTACTAGCCAATGGCGATTCAATTTCCAAGGTGTTCGTAGAGGGCTGTCTAAAGTACTAAGAGTATAATCAGTTATATTCAGGATGAAAAAAGCTTTAACAAGCTGGATGTACGTCTTCAACAAACATGGTAGGTTCAATTAGAATTCCCAATTGTCATATGGGTGCAGGCTTAACCAGCACAACATCAATGTCAATGTTATGATGGAAATATTTAAGACCAAGGAATAAAATTTCTAATTGCATACAGTAATTGATGCTTGTACTTAGAAATTACATAGATTTTTGTGTCATCAGCATAACTATGAAATCCTGTTGTGTATTTTTACAACACGAATGTTTTGCACAAAATTTGGATGTGATTTGTCTCTTCTAACCAATATGTAAAAAATGGCAGCAGGGCTGATTGAGCATACAAAATCACACTCTGACAGTAGATGGCACTTTAAGCAGAAATACAGCAGAGACTCTGGTTTAGTGTTGTCAAAAGACCCGGTACTTCGGTACTAAAAAAATGAAAACATTACGGTACCAGTTTTTTTTTTTTTTAAGTACCGGTGGTACCGAGTACCCGGTCAACCCGGTTCTTGATGCGCTATCGGAAAGGTGCGCAGATGCGCTCTCTTCATAAAAGCACTGAGATGTGGCAACATCAAAAGTAGGAAACACACCAAACTAACAAAACACTTTAAAGACAGATAAAATTAAAGAGTTCAAGCAGGTAAGTTTCATTAAAATTTTTAATATTTAGATATTCTTAGTGTTTCCCATATTGATTTATTTGTGGCGGCCCATGCCACAATATCAAAACTGACCGCCACAAATAGATTTTCCAAAAGGCTTTGACTTCGTTGAATAAACATGAGCACTGAATGTGTTAAGTCGAAAACCCGGTGCGGGTGTTTTTATATCACTGTATTTCTGAAGGAACCGACTGTCTTCGGAAAATTATGGATGTCATTTTCATTTCATCTTGTCTGTAATGCCTGAGCAGTGTTTGTGAGCAGCGCTTATTTGATTACAGCCATTACCGGGGAAACCTCTATCTCTCCCGCTCTACAAGCGCCTCCTGCTGTGATGATATTTACGATTTTTACACACCAGAGGCTTTTAAAGAATTGTACTCTAAAATATGCGGTTAGAGAATGTACAAATGGTTAACATTGTGTCGTATCAGTCAGAAGTTCTGGGCTTTTTAAATTTTTTTTTTTAGATAACTTAGTTGTTATTCTTGGTTGAATATCTCTAGAAGGTTTTCAAAAGCCCTTTAAAAATAAATATGTACACAGTTTGGATTAAAAGGAAGTATAGTCAAATGTTTTAATTAGCATGTTTTTGTGTTTTGCTTTGATACCGAAATTGGTACCGAGAACCATGGACTTTCACTGGCATTGAAGTGAAGTGAAGTGAAGTGACGTGTGGCCAAGTATGGTGACCCATACTCGGAATTAGTGCTCTGCATTTAACCCCACAAAGTGAACACACACACACCTTGAACACACACCTGGAGCAGTGGGCAGACATTTTTGCTGTGGTGCCCAGGGAGCTTTTGGGGGTTTGGTGCCTTGCTCAAGGGGACCTCAGTCGTGGTATTGCAGGTGGGAGAGAGTGCTACCGAATTGGTACCGAATACTGAAATTTTGGTACCGTGACAACACTACTCTGGTTATTACAGTACACAAAGCAATGCTGCGCAAATTTCTGTTTCTAACTCACTTGTCACTTAGTCCTTATTTGCTTGTATTAAAAGATTTGTTCAGATTTTTGCATTCGTTGTGGTGTTTATCAAACAACATCAAATACAAGAATATAGAGAACAGATTCTGGATTCTTCCTCTGCTATTCACTGTTGCTTAGCAAATAAACATCTGTTTGTAAGCGCCACCAAGTCATCATTTTAAGTAATAGCTGCATTCTGAGCATGTGACCAAAAAGTGCAAATGTTATTGGTTAGCCAGTTTTCACAGTGACGAGTGCTAATGATGGTGTTGGTCTGAATAGACACATTAACAGGCATCCATTCAGATGCACACCGAATTTTTGCACCAACCATTCATCTTGGTGTGAAAGGCCTTAAAACTACTCTGGCAAAGTGGAAGCATATAGATTAGAAAAACAAGCGGTCCAAGAACTGGTCCCTGCGGTACACCTTGTGAAGCAGCAACTGGGTGAGATTTGTGTTTATTTATACTGAAAAATGACACAGAGATATGCTGGCCACAGATGGTCAGTAACACCAATAGCAGATTAGCGAGTGAGTGAGGAGTACAGAAGGCTGAACTCAGGACTAAGAAGGCTAGGAAAGTGACGACACCAGTCAGATGAAAGGAAGAGGTTGCTTAGTATCTTTAAGAGGACATCTTATTATTATGTAGGGGTAGAAACCTTATTGATTTTTTTTTCTTCAAAAGCAACTGAGCGGCGACCACCTTTTCTATTAACTCGCTGGATAAAATAGATTTAATATGAGCCAAAAGTTACTTAAACTATATTTTCGAGATTTGGTTTCTTGAATACTGGAAAGATAGCAGCAATCAGAGACCTGTTAGTCACGTGGGTAATAGGCAAATTGGCAGAAGACAATGAGCTTTAAGGGGATATGCTAGTAATGGAACAAGTTGGCAGGAGGAAAGGTTTGTTTTTTCAATCCGTTTTGTTTATATGAAAGTTGCATACAGAAAGTACAGTAGATTTGAAGGCCATGATAGAGTTAAATGATTCTTAAAGGGGTCATATGATGCGATTTCAATTTTTCCTTTCTCTTTGGAGTGTTACAAGCTCTTGGTGCATAAAGACGTCTGTAAAGTTGCAAAGACTAAAGTCTCAAATCCAAAGAGATATTTTTATCAAAGTTAAGACTCTGCCACGCCTACCTAAAACGGCTTGTTCTAACACGCCCCCACATATCTACCTCACTATGTGGGAAGATTTGCATAATGCCGCCCAAGTGTTCATGCAAAGAAAGAATGCATAACTTTTATTCTCACTGTAGTTTTGTTGTTTCTGCCACCATGTCGTAAAGACGCTGTGTGCTTCGTTGTGAAAGCGAAACTACTTTGTTTGGCCTTCCAAAAGAGGAGATATCTGCTTTGTCATGGCTGGAGCTGATCCGTGCTGGTTGCTGAGGAAATACTACAACTTTGCGCTGTCGATCGCCGGATCGGCTTTCACCGTTGGATATGCCAGTCCCAGCCAGGAGTCGTCACATGTCCCGCCGGATGCTCCTTCGTCGAAATCGCCGGCCGCACTGTTCTCAAGCCCGCCCACCTCTGCTCACGCTAACCCTCCTGCCGTTCCTCAAGCTAGCCCCCGGCCTCTGCTCACTGTAGGCCGCGGTGTGTGAGACGCTGTTTCATTGTGAAAGCAACTACTTTGTTTGGCCTTCCAAAAAAGAACACGACTAGAAATCAGTGGTTAAGTTATATTTACAACACTGTTACAGAACCGTTCAACCCAAATATTTAGATGTGTGCAGAGCATTTTATGGAGGACTGTTTCATGATCCTGGTAGTGTAGAATGCCGGCTGTTCTGACTCAAAGACTGGAAGTACGTTTTTTATAATTTAAAGAGTTTTTATATTTTAGATATTTAAAGCGAGTTTTTTGAGCAGTGTAGAGTAGAGCTTGTTGTTGTCATTTCTCTGATCACAAATGCAGACATGGTTTTATGTTTACGCAGTGCGATGCAACGCAATGCGTAAAAAGACAGTATAAGTCATTATAATCCATAATTATGTCCCCCACTGGATGCAACAAATGCTCGTTTATAATGGGTTTTAATGTTTTTTGAATATCGCTCCGGCCCTGACCCGGCATCATCACAATATGTAAGGGCTAACATTTCCGTCTCACACTTGAGTATTCTATTTGGCCAATCACACGCACTGGATAGCTGGCCAATCACAGCGGACCTCGCGTTTCAGACGTCGCGCTTTGGTAAAAATCCGCCGTGTTTCAGAAAGCTGGGCATAGAGGAGAACAATATGTAATATGTGGAAAATAAGTGTTTTTTTTGAACCTTAAACCGCTAAACACATTTCATTACACATACACAAAATCCTGTTTCTTTTTAGCAGCATCATATGAACCCTTTAATCATTATTCAGTTTGGATAAACATTTTTTGAAAATATCATTGTGGTTATACCATTTGATGTGAACTTACCTTAAGAAAAAAAACCTTGTTTGTCATAAAGTCATCTGACATTTTTAAGTCATGCTGATTATACCACACACACTGTGGTTTGGTGGACATGTTTAATATTAAATGTTTTTAAATAGATTATTATTTCTTCTCAGTATTTTAACACCACTTAATAATGATACTAATACTACTACTAATACTAATACTACAAAACTGCTCATAAAAATAAATCATTGTACCCTTTTAGTGAGATGTTCATTAAGATCTCAGGATGGTCACCTTGACATTTATGCCCCATAAAAATATTTAAATATTTTTTGGTTGTAATAAACTCTTCTTTTTCTTTCATGACATAAGACAGACAGTTGAGTATGCATGTAGTGATTCATTTCTAATGAGAGTTTGAGGCCTGTATGATGCCAGCTTTGCCCATGGCAACTCAGTTCTGAAATCTAAGCCCAGTCACTTGGAGATGAGGAAATTTAGTTTGGAGCCAAAGGAAAACAATGTCCTGACAAGAAAATGTACAGCACATGGGCTGTGACATCAAAGGCAGCAGTCAAGGAAAATATCCAAGTGCATTTCATGCTTTTAGGAGCCTTCTCTTTTTAAAATACTATGGAAGTCAATGCTACCATTGAGCGTTTCATTACCCACATTCTTTAAAATACCTTCTTCTGTGTGCAAAAGAAGAAATAACTGGTTTGGAACAACATGAGGGAGAATAAGTGATAAAAAAGCAATATTAAAATAATATAAAAAATATGAAAACTTCCAAATTGGTGGAAATTTGACATGCAATTCAAATGCATACATCTTACATTTAGGCCTAATTATTTTTGTCGCCAGATTGGTGTAGCCCACAATAATCAGCCAAATCTTGTCCTTATGGACTGGGAAACCTCCAGTGTCCGTGTGAACACCACTTTAAGGTCAGCAGAACAAAGGAGGAGTGTAATTCTACCTAAATGAAAACTTTTACATTTGTTTGATGTCCGTCACTCTACACCTGTCATGTGCAATAACTTGCATATTTACCGCATTATAACCATTTGCGCTGACACTGGATATGAACGCCATTAACACAACAAACACCATTGTCTGGAGACGTCGTAAATCGTGCACCTGCAGTCAGAGCAGCCGCTGCAACAAAGGACGAGCTCGAGAGATGATGACTTATCAAACATTCCTTTTCTTGAAGTGGTTCGTGTAAGCAGGTGCATGTAAGGACGCTGAACTGGCTGTGGTTTTTGACTTTTAAAGGGCTGAGGAAAAATGGGAGGACACCTTCTTCAAAACCCCCAGCTATGCTTTGAGCGGAATTACAAACAGAAATTATAGCTAGAATTCTGCTTAGAATAAAGAAACTCCCTGTGAAGAAATTCAGTCTGCAGTGAGTCATCTCATCCTTATTTAATTACAGTGATTGTAGGAGTAATTTATGAGGCTGTTATAATATGCTTTTCAGAAGCCTTCTTACCAAAGCTCACACAAGAATGTGTTAGTGAGTCCTTTACAAGGCAGTCCCTCGTGTTACTTCCCAGAGTTCCCACAATAAAAAAAAGCAAGAGTTATCCAACACTCAGTCATCATATATGAGTGTCAGTGGTCTCATTCTAAAACATGTTGCTATTTTATGGGTAATAAGCAGACCTACATGGCATCTGCACCCACAGAACTCAGTAAAAAGCACAGCAAAATAAAACTAATTGTCATTCACAACGTTCTACAAATCTCCCTCCCACTCGTTAATGAAATATTTTGGCTAATTGAATCAAGGTCTCAGGTACCAATGAGAGTGAATACTCTCTGTACTTTCTAACATACTGAAAAAATGGTAAGCTAAAAATGGTCAAATTAACTGGTTTTATTCAAGTAAAATAAGAAATTAACATCATTAATTTGACCTAAATGCATTTATACCAACAAAATTAATTTTAATGTGTGAAATCAGGTAGAACTTTAAGGTAACAATGGCAAGTTATCACTGTTTTATGTGTTAAAATATTAAGCAAAAGTAATATTTTAATGCAAATGCAAGATGCATGCAGCAAAAAGGCCTCTGGTATCCAGATGAAATTTTATGATGAAATCATAGATTTAAAAGTCAAATCAAGATTTACAGACAGGAACTGGAAGAGAAAATTAGATTAGAAGTAGATCAGAGAGAAAGTTCAATGTCTGAAACTACTAAAGTGGATAGTTTTTCATAATGTGCCTCTAATTATGACTTAATTATGGCTGGGTTGAGCTGCCACAAACATAAGCTCAAGAGATACACAGCAAACAGAACTGAAAGACAGAGATATAGGATAGAGTCATGCTGCATGGTAGGCTGTCAGACCATATGCTTTCATGATTCAAGCTCCAAATACCACACAATTAACTACAACTGCACTAAAGCGGATCTCCAGTCAGCTAGGGGATAAACTCATGAAGAAAACAGGTGAAAACAGCCATTAAACACTTAATTCACACACACAAAAAAGCAACGTGTTTCTCATCCACTAAACCAACTGCATATGCTCAGAAAAGATCCCAACTCAGCATCTGAAACTAATGGGATTGAGGCTAGTTGTCACATAGGGATGCAAAAGACAATAAATGCATGGTTTCAAACACTTTTTAGCTGAATTGAGCTTATAACTACTGAACTTCACAATATTCACACTTTTTGAACAAAATTTACCTGAATAGTTACACTATTGTATTTCTAGGGTTACATTTTATTTTAAGGTGTCCTTGTTACAGTGTAATTATACATTAATTACTGAGTAATATTAATTAGCTACATGTACTTATTATATGATTAGGGGTTGGTTTAGGGTTACTTGCATGTAATTATGCACAATTTGTTGTTATTATAATAGTAAGAACATAATGTGTAACGTGTAACAATGACACCTTGAAATAAAGTGTTAGCTCTGCTTTCCAGAAATTGTATCAAAACTGAGCAACAGTTATAGGCCTACTGTTGTTTTTCGTTTATGAAGCTGCTATGAAACATTCTGTATTGTTTAAATATATTATAATTTATGTTACAAACGGACATCATAAAGTTACACTGGCATGCAATTTGCTGTTGATCAAAACAATTAATTGATCATTTTGTATGTTAGCTTTTACGCGTTTGCGGCTTATTGTTTCGACCTTTAATAGTTTTATTTATATATTTCCATCAGCTATTCTTCTCAATTCAGTGTCAACAACCAGAAAGTTGCCAATGGGACAACGCGACAATGGTAAACGAAGCTCTTCTTAAAGGCTATATTGGCCATACAAAATACGGACCTACCTTCTAAACTAAACTATCAGCGAGAAACATTCACGCTTGGTGGCTCTTACCTGCAGGTGTTTGAATAACGCGGTGATCTGCGTGATGTGAAGCGTCAGGCAGCGCGAGACGCAGCGCGCACTTTCAGTCTTCTCCAAGGTCTCCGCTTCTTCGGTCCGGCGCGCAACGCTCGCTTCAAAAACACAACAGAGCAGAAAGCAGCAGACCTTCCTCATAAACACCATCTTCAACGAGGACTTTCACGTAAATGTGCTTTGACGGTGGTGCGGTTGAATGCACTGGATGCGCGTCAGGCTCGTGCTGAATGCTGTGCGCGCTGGACACTCCCTCTCGCTCACGCAAACCTGTCATCTGAACTCCGCTCATTCATAGTCTGTCAGTTTTGTGTTTAGATCTAAAAACGAATTTAAACCATGTTTTAACGAGAAACGTTCAAGAGTCTGAAAACTGGCACTTTATGGCTCACAACTGGACAGTAAAGCAACGTTGATTGATCTTAAGATGGAACATCCATGTATAAATGACGTTTGAAAAGTTATGAAAATAACAATGAAAGTAATGGCAGAATAAACTTTTCTTTAATTGTGTTCCCACATTTATAATAACAGAATTGGAGTGGATTTATATTCCCTGCTGAAAAAAAAACAAAAAAAAACAATAGAAACCATCACATAAATTCTAATGGTTTCCACTACAAATACACATACAAATTTACAAACCATCAACTTTTAACCATTAAAACCAGCAAAAATGGTTTCCTGTAGTGTGTTTTAGAACATATTCTTGAATATTGAAGAATATTCCCATTAGGATTTAGTGGTTTTAACAAGACACCGATAGAAGGCGACCAATTGCCAGTAGAAACCATAACGGTTTCCATTAAAAGCAGTAAAATTCCCATTATAACCAGTAAACCATTACACATTCTCTGATGGTTTATATTGTTGTTTTTTCAGCTGGTTCCAACTGAATCACTTAAGTGACTAATTTAATTGAGATGAATTAATCGAGAATGAATAAAAGACAACACATTGCTTTATTTTAATTTCTGAGGATCTCTAAATCTTCATTTATGTTATTGTTTTTATGTTATTGTTAAATAGCGAGTCATAATTATAACTCTTTTGAGATGAACGTCTCGGAAACGATGCAAAAACAGTGGCGCATGAATGAGATAATAATAATAAATATCAAAATACCAATGTATACCACTGTCCTGACATTTTGATGACCATAGATACCTTTGACCGCAAAACCTGTTTCCATACTGGATTCAACCTGCAGTATCCCTGCGTCCCAATGTGCATACTATCCACCCTGTCTGCCCTGAATAGTATTGAATAGAATTTAGGATGGATAGTATGCACGTTGGGACGCAGGCTCTGTGTCCATCCACAAGGAGCTGAATGGAAATATTTGTCGCATCTTTGCAATACCAGCGCCATCTTCTGATCGAATAAAGTATAACTACTGCATGTGAGAGTATATAGCCAAAAAACTCCTCTCAGGACCTAAATATCGACCTTCCTCTAAGTTAGGTCTATCTCTAAACAAACACACATGAACTAGCCAATCAAGGTCTTTATTTTCATAAGAAAATTAAATAGGTTTTGTGTGGAACGTAACTCTACTGCACATGACTGGTCGTCACAAGGAGGAATGAGCATTCCTAAGGTAGAGTGTTTATTTGTATTTTAAATATTGATTATTCTTCTTATATTTTCGTTTAAAGTGTATATTGTGAATCAGTTTGGATAGATTTGGAGCCTGTAGACTATGACACACACATGCTGTTTACATCACAGTGAGGTCACACATTGATCATCTTGTTAATGTTTATCAAACCTGATTCCAAAGTCACATTCACCTCCTGGTATAAACGGATGCTAGGCTGCATTTGAAATAAACCTGGTTATCCTGTGCGTGATCTCTAATGAGAAAGAAAGATGTTGACTCTGATTTGGATTTTTCTGACCGCAAACATTTTGTGTGTCTCGGGGACAAGTTTAGTTCATGTTCCCTGTGACGACAAGATTGTGGAGAAGTTGTCCCGACTGGCCGTCACGTACGTAAACGAGGACAGACAAACAGGTTACAAATTTGCCCTTAACAGAATCACAAACGTACAGGCGCATCAACAGGTTGGTAAACAGTGCTGTCATTTTTACCAGTGGAAAGGCGACCACACCATTCACAGATCTACTCATATTGATCAATTAATTGTTTTTACAGATTCGAAGCCAGACTATATATGTATTTTTCATCTTTGCAAGAACCTGTTTATTTCATAGGTCCACTTTCCTGTGCTGTAGGGTCCAGCTGGAAAGGTCTATTATCTTGATTTAGATGTCCTTGAGACCAAGTGCCATGTCCTCAGTCCCAAATCGTGGAAGAAATGTGCTATTAGACCTTTCATGGAAACAGTAAGGCTTCAGCTTCAGTTATTTGCTGCTACTGTACATCTTAATGTTTGGATTGAATATATGGCCTCTGGTTGACAGTGTAGTAGTGTTGTTTACCTCCGTTTAAAATTCCATCTGGTAAATTCACAAATGTTGACCATGGGCTTAAGATTAACCAGCAGAACATTTTCCATTAACATTTTTCGCTGCATGCAGCTTTATTATGTCCATTTAACGGATGCAAATCTGGACCTCAGACTAAAATCTCTAGCTTTGTTTAATCTATTATTGCACTTTAAAACCTGTGCTTTGCATTGTGAAAAAGAGGTAAGTGATGGCGGCGAAAAGTAGCTTTTTTAAAATGAGAAACATGAAAAACAGCTCACATGAATAGTGATATACCATGACTAATCCAACTTCTAACTCATATTAATCCATGAAGTAACTCAGTGCAGATGTTTCACAGAATCTGGTTTTAATATTTCTAGAAAAGAGTAAGAAAAAAGGGTGTTTTATGTTGGTTTATGGACAATTTATGTTTCCTGTGTTGTAGCAAATCTCTGGAAACTGTAACACCACAGTGCTCCACACACCTGAGGGCTTCTCTTACCTCTACAGCTATGACTGCACACTCGTACCAGGTCAACCAGTTACTTCCATTTCTTTCTGCACGCATTTGCAGGAGTTCCCTGCAAAATAGAAATCTCAAAATGTGAACCTTTTAGCTTATGCAAAACTAGAATGGAGCTGCAACTAACAATTACTATGATAATTTATATAAAAAATAAATGTGCATTTCATGCATCTCAAATCCAGTAAACAGCACACGCATGCATCAAAGCACATGACAGAGCAGGATATATTAAACTATGCTCTTGTTTGAAGTGTTTAACATAAAAGATTCTCAGTATGTGTTTTGTCCGTAGACATGTGCCATTTACATCTGGGAAGTGACATGACTCAAGTGCACAGACAAGATTAATCAATCCTCAATATTCATTGTTCATGATCTTTTATTATAGATTTCATGGATTAGTTGGTGCAGCCCTCAAGTAAAAACTCTCCTAGTCTAATCATATTTCCAAGCCAAACAGTAAAATCATATTTTTGGTTGAAAGATTCTTATAATCTAATCATATTAGAAAAAGGACCACATTAAAAAAATGCAGGGATGTCTCAGAAGTAATTTTATTTACTGCTTAATAGCAATTACAAGTTCTGTTTAACAGCAAGGACCACAATGGAAATAAGTCTTTGAATTGATTGACAAACAAGGTTTGAGGTCTTGCTTTTGTCAAATAAACGTATTAAACTACTGCAATGCTTCACTGCTGTTTTAACAAATTCAACTTCCAATTTTTCTTTTATCCTACTCACTTAAAGAACTAATCTCTCTACTTTCCTTCTCCAAGACCCTCCAGAGAAGTTACGCTTGACGTGTCCGGACTGTCCTCTGCTGCTGCCGGTCGACAGTAATGAAGCCATCACTGCAGCTCGGACATCCCTCCTTAAATACAATAGACAGAGCACGCTTCCTGTTAGCCTGACTGTGAACACCATCACCAGAGCCTCCCATCAGGTTGCAAAAGATGACAATTCATCAGTTTTTCCCAATTTATTAAGCGGTGTTGTCACTGAGGTTTGCCATGGTACACCATAATACTGGGTTATATTGTGAAATTTTACAGGGGGAAACATCATGAATGAAAATTACTTGACAACAGTAATTCCTATATAAGTATCCTAGCCTTAAATAATGTAAAGCATAGTCACATGAAGGCATCTTAGATGGCATGCAGCAAGCTTTTTTTGTGATCTGTTATGCAAACAGGCATGCCTACTTTTCATATGGTTGCCAACAGAGGCGTTAGCCATCATTTCAGAAGTGAGGGGGACAGAAATGTAAAAAAAACACGTTAATTAGACACCCCGTATTTTTTATTCCATAGTAAGGGCAATTCATACAATACATTTAAACTGAGCTACTTTAATACCATATCCGAACTTTCTACCACGACTCTGCTGTTCTTCGGCTGGTTCTTCCTGTATATGTTGATTGACAGATGTCTCGTCCAGTCAGCGGTGAGTAATCCCAAACCAATGGCGCTGTCTCAAACTATACCTACCTCTTCTGGTTTGTCTGATTTGTCGTTGCGTTTTCTGACTTATTTTGTTTTCTGAATTGTTGTTGTGTATTCTGAATTGTTATTTTGTTTTTTAGACTTGCATTTGCATTTGTAATTTGTTATTCTGTTTTCAGAATTGTGATTTGTTTTGCACTTCAGGCCACCATATGGGCCCGATGTCAAGAGGGGATCTCCCAAACAGGAGTTGATTAGTCATTTTGGATTAGGGGGCAGATGTGGGTTTGCTTGCATAGTTTCGTATTTACTTTCATAACCCTAGAAGCCAGAGCCCTGCTTTTCATAACCCTACAAGGATGGATTAGGGAATCTTCTTTTTGTCTTATGTTTTGCTTTATTATAGTCCACATGACCATCTTGGCATTTCTCCTGGAGGGGGGGACGGTATAATCTAATGTGCATTGGCCCGTGCCCTTGCCTCAGTCTCCCTATTCCAAACCTTCCCAGCTGGGTGCTGGTTAGGGGGGAGCTGTTGTAATTTTCAAACACCTAACCTTGACCAGAGCCATCGGACTTGACATAACGGAAAATTGCATGTTATTGTGGTGGGCCTTTCTTTCTTGGTAATGTTTTTTCTCTGGGGAGAAGTGAGATGCTGGGCCGCATTTATTTAGTCAGAGACTTCCGGCTTGGGCTGGGTTCGCCGGTTTGGAGCAGGTTTGACCAGGGACCTGGCAGTTCTGCTCCTAGGTAGATGGTATTTCCTGCTGAGTTTAAGATTGGCCTTTTGATGGTTGGAAAGATTGGAAGTGGGGATCTGGCAGGGTTGTTACAAAGGTTTTTGGGGGGAGGAGGGGTGGGGGGTTTCTTTTTGGAAGTTTGAAGTTCCTCCCGTGGTCCACTTGGACTTAGAGCCGGGGGACTTGTGAAGGGAGAGCGGATCGAGCCCGGACAGGCTCCTATAGGAGATGTGTGGCCCGGACAGGCCTATCGTCTCCTGATCCACTGGTTGATTAATTTATTGGGGGGATATGAACTCACCTACTTGTAAGGGTTTTCAGAGAATCCAGAGGACTGATTACGAGCTTGAATAGGTTTCTGAAAGCATTTCGTCATGCCAGCATGATTCAGCTTGTGGAGAATCAGAATCGTTGGCCGGTGGGTCTAGAATGTATGGCAAAGAACATCAAGATGGGAGTTCATCCGGCTCTCCCCTCCATGGACACAAATTGGCAGATTTACGGTAATGCCCAAATTTGGCTTCATACGGGGGTGGATATCCTGCATAATCATTGTCGGGAGGCTCTGCAGGGGGCCAGGGCAGAGTTGTCGGATTCATCGCTGCTGCGCTGGAAGGAGGCATGACAGGTAGTGGTGAAATGGACCCGGAAGGATATGAAAACTATCTGGGAATCAACAATAAGTTTAGCGTCTGAGGAGGTTGAAAACTGATGACAGAGGAAGCCCCAGGTATAGCAGAAGCAGCAGCAGGGAGGGGAATGCCAGAAAGCTCTCAGCAGATTCTGAGGGAGGGGGAGGGGGGTATATTGTATCTTTGCATTGAGGGGCCCCCATCATCAACGGCAGCAGTGAAGGTACGAATTATGCAGGGGAATGAAGGTCGAGAGGTTGTAACAACAGTCCAAGATCCTCCAAGACCTTCGTTCTGGTGTCCTATGACACCAAGCCTACCCGTGGCTTGGACAAAGGGGAGGCCCTGGAGCAAGAACAGGGCCAGAGGAGTCTGGGGGAGGAACACTTGGACAAGTTGCAAGAAGAGCTTAATCGGTCGGGGTCCTAGGAACCAGGTCAGGCTCAGCTTATAGTTCAGGGGGAGTCCAACATAGTGGGCCCGAGCGGAGAGCTTCCGTGTAAAAGCCCTCCCGCAGGTTCTTCAACAGGCTTACAATTTCCAAAGCCAAAAGATAAGGGGGTGGTTACTGTAGATCCCCAAGTGGCAGCCCAGGGCCTACATAAGAGGCATGATCACCATGGTGTCAAATATAAAATTTGGAGTTTTGCCCCCAGTAGACCGATACTGATTATGAGGAACTAAAATGTGGGTCGTTTTTCACCCATTGATGACATAAATGTGGAGGTAAATTATTACCCGGGGGCGAATTTGGCCCAAGCATATCATATTATTAAGCACAGGACCCCAATGTCAGCCAATACCCAATGTGACGAGTGGTGCGGGGCCGAGAGCAATGGGAACAGAGCGAGGCCGGCGGAGTAAGTGATCATGATTCGCACCCGACACCCGGTGCGCCCTCCCCGCGGTACTCGATATCCCCACGAGGACTCCGATGTGAAAAAGGAGGACTGAAGACAGTGAAGGACGAGGGAGGACCATGCCTGGACTTTATTTTGTGTTTTGGTTTTTGTTGTGCGCAGCAGTCGTCCGTGAGGGGCTGTCGTGCGGTTTTGTGTGTTTATTTTATTATTAAAGTTTTGTTTAAATGTTCACCGGTTCCCGCCTCCTTCCCGATCTACGAACTTTTACATTTTCGTGTCGTCGGAGTGGAGTCCGGTTACAACGACTAAAAACACAATAATTCACAAGTAATCCACACCACTCCAGTTCATCAATTAACATCTTGAGAAGCAAAAAGCTGTGTTAAATCAATTCCAGGCTGGTGCCTCCGTGCTGCGTCCGTACATGTCGTCACTCCTCCTTTTATCCTTCCGGAGCTCCTTCGTGGGACTCGAGACCGGTGAGTGGTGCAGGTGTCGTGCATTATCACTTACTCCACCAGCCTCGCTCCATTCCCACGGCTCCGCCCTACTCGTCACACCCAACATGTTGTTTTGGCTTTTGGAATTAATAATGGGGACCAGGGTAATCCAACGATTATGAAGGCGGCGTTGGAACGTTGGTGGAAAATTAACTATCATAAGGGGTTGCTGAGGCGACAAGTGGAGAACCTGAAGATGTTAAACAGCTGCATTGAGGAAGCAGGCCACAGAATCCCAATTTGGAATTGTTCCAAATGGAGGCAGACAAGCTTCATTGGGTGCCACAAACAGTGGAGGCTATGTGTACTTTAGGCACTGGATGGGGCATTTAAACTTAAAATTAATGTGTCCATTGAAAAGGGCCCATTACAGAAGAAATTGGCTATTAATTTGAGATTTTTGAGTTATCTCTGGTACAGATCTCAGTTGTTGACAAAAGTTTATAATTTATCCCTTCCCATTTAGTTACAACTTTAGAAAATATGTCTTTGGCGGATTTAGGCCAGTTTTTTGTTAAAATGCAGAGGACAGATTTCTTTAGGCCATGCTCGGATTTGATTCGGGCAAGACCTTTTTGCTTACGGTCAAGCTGGATTCCTCCACCCCAGGACTTACCGGGGGAAATGTGGGATTTTTTCCCTGAGGAATGTAGATGATGTCCAGCAAGTGGCCGCAGGAATACAAGACCCAATTCCTAATTTAAAAGTGGCAGAAATACAAGCTTTGGCGAAATTGTCCCACAGGAGGAACATTATAATTAAACCAGATGACAAGGGAAGCGTGATAATCCTAATGGACGCAATATGTGCAGAAGGGACTTTGTCAATTGGAAGACAAAAGCTTTTATGCTAGGTTAATGACTAGGTTAGGTTAATGACTCCAGTGTTTCAGGAATAGATCCACTGAATTGAACAAGTGGTGAATTCCCTGGTCAGGGGAGGACACATCTGTCGGTGACAGGCAGAATATTTACTGGGGGAACCCAAGCCCAGACCAAAATGTTTTTTTATTTACTGCCCAAAGTCCATAAGCCCCTGGATAAGTGGCTGACCCCTTGGATGCCCCTAGGTTGCCCCATAGTTTCCAATTGTGGGAGTGGGAGTTACCAGTTGGCAGAATTTATATATTTTTTATTTAAATCCATTATCAACCAAGCACCCCAGTTATGTAAGAGACACTTATGCTTTTTTTTTTTTTGTGGAAAAGTTAAGGTTCCCCCCCCCCCCACTGTATGTGGAAAGTTTACATACAAATATCAAAACCCCCTTGGGTCTGAGGGAGGTACGAGAATGTTTTACTAAGTTTCCAGATGCTTCCCGACCGGAGGAGGCGATCTTGGAGCTCCTTGAGTTGAGTTTGACTATTTAAAGATCAAGGGGACGGCCATAGGGGTTTGCACCGGCATGTGCTAACATCTATATGGTGAAATGGGAGGAGTCAGTTTTTCCTGAATATACCAAGTTACCCCCGTGTTATTTTTAGGTTTTTGGATGATGTGTGGGGAATTTAGCAACATGGCCACAACATGGATTTTCAAAGCATTTTGGAGAGCCTCAATTCGCATCATTCCTCTAATAAGGTTAAAGTGTTATTGGATGACCGGGGAGCGGATTTCCTGGATACAAAGGTGTATAAGGGGCTGGGATTTGTGACCTCCAGGAAATTGGACTTCAAAGTTTTTTTTAAGGACACCGACACCCATGCGCTATTACATTATCACAGTTATCATCCCCGCCACACTTTTCGGGGCATTGTTCGGGCACAGCTATTATGATTTAGCAGGATTTGTACACGGGATGAAGATCTCAGGAGGCTAAATGGGTCCTGTTCAAAGCTCTCCAGGGTAGGGGATACTCCAGAACATGGCTATGGACAATTTATAAGGAGCATTGTGGTTCAAGCAATGGTTTACTTACCCAGTCATACCCAGTTAGTCATTTATTTCTCTCAAATCTTGGCCCGCACCCTGGCAGGGGAAGGAGGCACAGTGTTGTCAACCTACAGGCGAAATATAAACCTCAGAGATTTGTTGGTACATAGCCATCTTCCGGTGACCTGAGAAAGGTCAGGGAGGCAAGAAGGCCGTGGGCCATAAAAACGAGGGGAAAACAGGAGGCTTTCCACTTACTGAGGATCCCGTTGGCCACTAAGAATTGTATTTATGTGATTCGGTGTGCCAGATGTGGTAAACAGTATGTGGGGCAAACATGGAATACCATCAAAACACGTTTATACCAACATAGGTATACTGTTCAATCTGGGTCAGGAGGAGGGACTGGGAGACCCTTAAATAGAGCATTTCAGGAAGCATGGAGCCAACAATTTGTGGATCCAAGGGTTGGAACACAATAGGCGATGAACGACCAGACAGCAGTTGTATAAAGAGCATATATGGTTTAAGAAGCTAAACACAAGGGACCCAAATGGCCTGAATGATAGGATGGAGATGAGAAGATATTAACTTTGTTTTAGTTAAATATAATCCTTAGGGTATAATCCTTGGACAGGTGCGATAACGAACTAAAAGGAACACCAAAGTTGTTCATACACTCCTCATAGTCGTTAGCATGCAACATTAGCATGAATTGGAACAAATAAAAATCCTCTAGAAAAGATAACAACTAATCAGAGTCCATACAGTAACCAAACAAATATTATACACAAAACAGTAAACTCCACTAAAGTTAAATTTAATAAAAGCACCCACAAATTACATATAGACAGCAAAGTGTGAAACAGAACAGCAAACTTACAGTTGAGCAGCAAACTAAACGTTTCTCAGACCAGAATTGTTTGTATTACAAAGATTAAAACAGGGATTAAAGGGATTAAAACAGAATCTCCTTTTTTCTCTACTGCTTACTGTTTTATACAGAAAAATAGTGAGGCTACTTGTGTCACCTAGTGGTCGGGATGAGCATAGCACCAAAAATAGCGATTAGTCAACAGAAGAGACGGACGGCAGTGCATGAGTGTTTTGCTTAATACTGTGATTGGAGATCTGTTGTTTTAAATGATTACTTGCTGCTAGGAAGGAATATTTCATTGTCTACCTATTTCTACTTTGTATTTTCTTTGTAGTTTGTATTTTTGATTGCACTTACTGGTAATTATGATAATTGCCGTCGGCTAAGAAGGAGCCTGTGTTATTTGCATTGCTCTCTTCCTTCACTTAAGTGCGAACTGTAGTTTCGATTTGAGTAAATGCCCTGCTATAGGCTATTGTCTGTGCTAATTAGAAGGCGGCCACAGCTGTTTTCATTTTAGTCTCTTAGACTGTGTATTTCTTTGATGTCTGTGCACTGACTCGGAAGCGTCAACAGAAGCGTTCAGCCCAACGAGTGTAAAGACCTGCGACTTTACCGAGCAATGAAACCGGCAGCGCACTTAAGTATTATTTTTTATCTTCCCTTTACACACTCCTTTTCTGCCCTCTCTTTTCTACCTCTATCATGTGCTTCCAAACCATTCATGTTGTCTCTCGACAACGCTCTACGGTCACACACAGACGGCAACGCAATCTTGCTAACCTGCATCCTATCTCTACATCTTCTACTGCACCTCTTTCTTTCTCTGTGGGTCTCTGGAATTGTCAGTCAGCTGTCAACAAAGCAGACTTCATTTCTGCTTTTTCTTTACAATCCACACTCAACATCTTGGGCTTGACTGAGACCTGGATTCGTTCAGAAGACTCAGCAACCCCAGCTGCTCTCTCCGACAATTTCTCTTTCTCTCACACCCCATGTCAGGTTGAGCAGGGTGGGGGCACTGGTCAAACAATTGGAAATACTCAACCCACACTCCCCTATGCAATAATAACTCATTTGAATCTCATGCTATTACGGTAACAGCTCCTATAAAACTCCAGGTTGTGGTAATTTACCGCCCTCCTGGACAAAATCTAGGCACCTTCCTAGAGGAGCTGGATGTCTTTGACCACTTTTAGTCTTTGGCGACTTCAACATTCATCTGGACAAGCCTTATGCTACAGACTTCCATTCACTCCTTGCTTCATTTGATCTCAAACGCCTTACCACTACAAGCACGCATAAATCAGGCAACCAACTTGACTTAATATACACACGCAATTGTATTGCAGACAACATCCCCTACATATCTCTGATCATTTCTTAATTACATTTCAACTACATTTTGCTACATGTGTGCCACCAACCCCTATACCGGTTACATTTAGACTAAACCTACGCTCCCTTTCACCCTCACATCTTCCCTCTGTAGTATCTTCCTCTCTTCCCTCACCTACCCATTTCTCATCTCTGGATGTGAATTCAGCAACTGACACTTCATGCTCTACTTTAACCTCTTGTCTAGACAATATTTGTCGTCTCTCCTCCAGGCCAGCACGGGCTACCCCTTCTAACCCCTGGTTATCCGATGTTCTTCGTGAGCATCGGACCAAACTCAGGGCAGCAGAGAGAAAATGGCGCAAATCAAAAGATCCATTTGACCTGAGTATGTATCAGTCTTTGCTTTCATCTTTCTCTGCTAAAGTCCATACTGCCAAATCTTCATATTTCCACAACAGGATCAACAGCGTTCCAGACACACGTAATCTCTTTAAAACATTCAATTCTCTCCTCTGTCCCCCGACACCACCTCCGACCACTTCTATAACAGCTGATGATTTTGCCACATTCTTCACAGACAAAACCAGAACAATCAGTAGTCAACTCTCAGCCCCACACACACATGACTTCAAACCAACCACACCCACTGCAAAAAAAAACATCTTCTCCTTCTGTCCCCTCACTGAGGCAGAAGTATCAAAACTTCTCCTTTCCAGCCATCCTACAACATGCCTTCTAGACCCAATCCCCTCACACCTTCTCCAAGCAGTTTCTCTTGCACTCTTAGCAGCACGCCCACAATCATCAACACATCTCTCCTCACAGGCAGCTACCCCACTGAATTCAAGCAGGCTCAGGTAACCCCACTGCTCAAAAAACCTACAGTAACAATCACTTACAGATAGTTGACAGACCTATCCTACTCTCCTTCCATTCTAGCGAAAACCCTTGAAACCAGTTGTTTTCAACCAGGTATAATTGTGGTTCTTTCAAGAACAACAAACTGGACTTAACCAGTCAGGTTTCAGGGTGGCCATTCACCTGAGATGCGCTATGTTAGGCACGGAGCCGTGCGATTACAAAAGCTGATTCCAAATCATCAGTTCTTATTCTGCTGGATCTATCTGCTGCTTTTGACACTGTCAATCATCAGATCCTCCTGCCCGCCCTCTCATCACTGGGCATCACAGGGATTCCTCTTCACTGGTTTGAATTCTATCTCACTGGTAGGTCTTTCAAGATGGCATGGGAAGGGGAGGTATCCAAAGCACATCAACTAGTCACTGGGGTACCTCAGGGATCAGTTCTTGGACCCCTACTCTTTTCCATATACACTACATCACTGGGTCCCATCATACAGGCACATGGCTTCTCTTACCATTGCTATGCTGATGACACACAGCTCTATCTCTCATTTCAACCAGATGATCCAGCGGTAGCTGCACAGATTTCAGGCTGCCTGGCGGACATCTCGGCATGGATGAAAGAACATTACTTGCAGCTCAACCTGGCAAAGAGTGAGCTTCTTGTCTTCACTGCCACTCCAACTCTACTGCACGATTTCACCATCCAGCTAGGTTCTTCTACAATTACCCCATCAACTTTGGTCAGAAATCTTGGTGTAATCTTTGACAACCTTCAAAGACCACATTGCAAAGACAACTCGATCTTGCAGGTTTGCATTGCACAACATCAGAAAGATCAGGCCCTTTCTAACGGAGCATGCTGCACAACTTCTTGTCCAGGCCCTTGTCATTTCTAGGCTGGACTACTGCAATGCTCTTCTGGCTGGACTTCCATCAAGCACAATCAAACCTCTACAAATGATTCAGAATGCAGCGGCACGACTGGTCTTCAATGAGCCCAAAAGAGCCCATGTTACACCTCTCTTTATCTCCTTGCACTGGCTACCGGTTGCGGCTCGCATCAAGTTCAAGACATTGATGCTTGCATATACAGTAGAACAGCCACAGGCTCCGCACCCACCTACTTCCACTCACTATTACGAATATACATCCCCTCCAGAAGTCTGAGATCCGCTAGTGAGCGACGCCTCATGGTACCATCAGAGTGGCTCAAAATCACTTTCCAGAACATTTTTGTTTACTGTTCCTGGCTGGTGGAATGATCTTTCCACCCCTATCCGGAATGCTGAATCCCTGACAATTTTCAAGCGACAGCTGAAAACTCATCTCTTTCGATGCTACTTGACTTCATCCTAAAATAAAAAACTTTGTCTTTCTCTTAACTTATTCCTTCCACTTATTTGAACAAATGCCTGAAACTTGGTATTACGAGCACTTCCTGTGCCTGTTTGCCTCTTTAAGAAAAATCGCTTTATGTATTCCCCAATTGTAAGTAGCTTTGGATAAAAGCATCTGCAAAATAACTAAATGTAAAATGACTAGATGTAATAAACCATGTGACAGGAGGTAACTGTTACAATAGATATTTTTTCCGGTATGGTTTTCATAAATTTGAAAAAGATTTCATAAAGGGACAGGAGCTGTGATTTATGGGGCCTATGAACAAGATTTTGTTTCATCTCCTGTTCTGATTGCTCCTTAGATGAGTAATAGACAGTGTGGGGTATGCGTTACACAATGGAGATTGAGATTCACTCAGATTAAGAATAACCGTTTTTTTCTCCAAGTAATTGGGGAACCAAATGGCTTTAGGTTGGAAGCTGGTATGAAAGGAATTGGTGGTGGGATATATAATTTTCTTGGTCACCACAGAGGAAGTAACTGGGTCAAAGTATGGGGTGCATAGATGATACTTTCTGGTTTTAGGTTGTCCTGATAAGGATGATGTCTGTTCAGTTTTAAAATGCATAAGCTTTTAAGAGGGGTGTGGCTGGTAGAAGCCTGATGTGCAGAAATGTGCATTCGCCAGTCTCATACTCTCAGCCTTTGTTTCTAGTTTGAGATACGATTTTTTTTTCAAGTGACCTATACCGTGCGGTGTTAACGAAAGTTTACTTGTACGGTGAGTATCCAGCCCCCCTGGATCCACTTGGACAGCACACAGGGACGGTGGCCTGGGGCTAACAGGCCTTAATTGGAGCCCAGTCTTTTACGGGTGATTAGCACCTCTCACGCAACAGCACATTTTGTATCCATCACCCTTGCACTCATCCTGAGTTTGCGTAGTGGTGAAAATCGTGAAGGCCAGTAGAAGTTTTCGGTTCAGATGTTAAATATTCTCTGGGGCGTTTTTGGTATTTTCGCCTAAATTTTTCATACTCAAATTCAATTGTTTGCCCTACACACATACAATGGAGGAAATTTTAAAAAATGGTTTCATTGTAAATAACTACAAAATATGAGTGGAATTCTTTATAAATAACCTTATATATTTTTCAAATATTACAATAAACACAAAAAAAAAAACATAGGTGCTTTTGGAGTTTTAAAAAAAAATATATTTTTTGAAATTCTGTAATTCAGGTTCTATTAGGCCCAACTCTCTGCAATTTACTTTGTTTGATGCCACTACATGCCACAAAGTACCAGAAAAAAGAATCTTTCAAATAACAGCTTCTAAACAGGAGTTAGAACATTATATCTGAAGTGAGTCAGAATGTCTATTTCTGCATCGAAATGTGTCATGGTGAGTTTCCTTTGCAAAAACAGGCTTTATAAAACGCATTAACCCCACAATCCTATTGTACTCTGTGCGATAAGAACTTTAATTGATTATTTATTGAATTATGTTTTTTTTTTATGTTTTTCTAAGTAGTAATATATAAAATGGCACAAGCGAATTGGACCAAATTTCAAATATTGTGTATTCTACAATCAGTTTAACTCTTTCAGGATGCACAAGACTGTCTACATTATAATATATATCTGGTCTATAACAATCTAAAATAGAATCCATATCCTCCAGCTTTATATCATTCCATTTATATGCATTCTGTATTGGGATAGTGATCACAGCATCTCTCACCTCAGCATCAGTTGAGCACAGCATCTCTCTCTCATCCTGCATCCAGCTAGGCTTGCCTCCGTGGTCCAGCTGAGCTAATTTGCTAGCAGGCAGCTACATTCTACATTCACAGCGTCAAACAAACATATGTTAGCTCATCTACACCACACTGTAATAATCCATGTATATTTACTGTATACTTACTGAAATGCATAATGTACTCTACTTTTCTGTCAATAAACAATGTATCCGACTGCTAGTATTGCTAACACGTTTCATAACAAAGAAGACTCGCAAACACATGGAGACTCGCTCCTAAAGCCTCCCCAGACGCGCACTCATTCCTCTCCACGGCGCCGCTGACCGTTCTTCATCATATATAACTTGTAATATGATAATCATAGACTAATATGATACCAGTAGCGTTCGCTACAACTCTTCCGTGCGGACAAAAGCCTTCAATTCTCGCGTTATGAACTACAACGGCCAGAGAGCACTGGCTGACCGACCGGATGGAGACCCCCTTCTCGCCCACTGTGGTGACGCAGAGGTGTCAGAGTTCACAAAGTCTGTAATGGCCGATCTGAGTGACATGTAATCTGACCAATTGCAGCCCAGAACCGACCGCAGATATCTATAACATCAGAAGGGCTTCCCTGCGCGCTGGAATGAGATGGAAAGCGCATTATTTCCTGATGCGCTGGATTCCTTTACCTGGACAGAACGCGAATATCTCACCGATGGAAGCACGCAGAAACGTGAAAATGGTCTTGTTTGAAAGAAGAGATCCTAATCTAAAAGATAATATAGAGATACTATTTGTGTCTATTTGCGGCTGACGAACAGTGTACGAGTTGGAATGTTACACATAAAAAAATCTGCCTTTTTCCCCCCGCAATTCAATTGAAGATGATTCTATCTATCTATGATTGCCACACAATGAAATAATCTATATCGTCAAATCCCTGAGAATGAGAGCATTCTTGTGATATATGACTTGACTTTTTTGTGAAAATTTTTTTGCAATGGTTAGGCGGAAAATCGTGTGTGGGACGAATACATTTCTAAGCTTAATTTACTGCTTTATGAATATAAAAACAAAAAGCAATGGTATTCTTTGTAAAGAAGACACTCCAAGCTTTCAAATGAACCCATATATGGGCTGATACCATATAAGGAAGGCTATGTAAATGAAGCATACACATTTTTAACGTGATTTTGGACCCGTATCCGGGTCCGCAGAGTTTAACTGTTAACACATCTGGCGGGTGTCCCCACGGGGGATGATGTCGGTCCGGTTTGTCTTGGCTTTTAGCGGGAAAGACTGGTAGAAGCTTGATGCTTTACATCTGCCAGTCTTGACTCCCGACCCCCAAGATAAGTTTAAAAAAACAGTTAAAAATAGTTTTTGCAAGCAAGGGAATTTTAAAACAAGGATGATCAGTTAAAAACGGTCTAGATCCCAACAATGGAATTGGCACACGAGAAGGTTTGATCACCCTGGCCGTGGCCGCCTCAGAGGAGGGTGTCTAGTGTTTAAAGAGCCGAAACACCTGATGATCCTGAGTTATACTACTGATTAGGTGTCTTAAATATTTCCCCGAGGCCAAAGGTTTTTTTGGGGGGACTAGGAATGGCCACCAATGCCTGAAAATCACACAAAGCTACTTAACCCTAATAGGCGTGGGGATCATAAAGGGAGCGTGCTTGACCCTCATACTGTAAGGTTAAGCCCTGAAACTAACTCGATTTGGGGAAGGAGTGGGATCGAACCCTAACTGACTCACGCCCTAAGAACAAGTTTATTCAGGAACTTCGCATTCCCAAGGCTGGTTGGGTCTAAATCTAGCCCTGAACCATCCCTCACCTTAAACTTAACCTTCGTAGAAAGATGGCTTGAAGCCTAGCCTTTCCAACCCTTTTGCCAAAGCCCAGATGGTATACTCTACTAGACAAGAGAAAGTCATAGAGGATATTGTATGGTCTAGCATAGTGTTGGAGTCCTGACACTTAACCCTGGCCAGAGGCGTCGGACCAGGTCATGCCATGTTACGCACAGAACCATTTCATGGGTCTCACTAGCATGGTTTTATGCATATTCAGCCTTAAACGCTCAAGCTTTAGATCATTCTCTGGTCTGCAAATGGGATCTAAGTGGGCTAGAAACGGTTTGAGCATCTGGAAACACTGGGTGAACATCCTTCCTGACTTCAAACAAAGTTTCTTGTAATGTGATGCTGGACCAGGATTACTGGGTTGTGACCTTTTTGTATATAATATATACATTTGTAATATATCATTTTGTATATAATATTTAAATAAATTTGTATACTATAATATTATTTTCTGTATTTTCCTTATGACAATTTTATGATTGGTTTATATACAACAAACACATAGGGCAGAATAGTTTCTATGCTTTAATAAATGTTATGCCAATTTGCACTGCATTATTCATAAACTTTTATTTATTACCTGGAAATGACTTTTTTTTTAAATTCCTTTTTTAAGCTACAGCTTGTAATAGCGAGTTAAACTATACACAATTAACGCTGAGATAAATAGTGATGGTTCAAAACCCTGCTTTTGAAAGTTTGAAACATTTACACATTTTTTGGTTTCTAATCAGTGGTTTGGAGCTTGTTTTAAACTCGTCAAGTGATTTCAGCAAATGATGGTTTATTAACAAAGTTCGAGAGGAGCACATTCAGATACATTAAAACCGACCAATTCATCATCAGCCAATTACACATCTATCCGATCAGCTCGCGAGAGACACCTCTATAACATAGCCTAAGCTGTCTTACCTTCATTCTCTCTGCAGTCTTTCCGCGTCCCTCAACACCCCGACTACTCACCATCGGCCCGGTCCTACCCCAGTACGCGGGGGGGGGGCCCTGCGGTCTAGTACTGGGCTAGACCCAGGGTGCCACACCAAAATTACACATAATTATCCCGCTTTATTATCTGTAAGGCGAACTCGTGAAATGGTTTCAAATTCAGTTTCAAACTATTTTGATCCTTGGTTTCGCAACATTTCAAAATTAATTAAATAAAAAATTTACTTCACAGTTCAGAATCACACCTTTTGTTAAGGTTGCACATTAATACAATTTCAGTTAAATTAAGTGGGAAAAAAATCCATTGCCTGTTGTCAGTAACATAACGACGTGTAAAGGCCGTTTACACCAAGAATGATAACAATAACTATAACTACAGAGTTCTAAAAATCATTTAAAATGTAAAAGAATAGTGAAGTTCACACAACAACTATGATGATAATAATACAGTGAATCCATGTGCTGGGATCACTCTCAGTGATGTACGATAAAACAACCATTACAAAAATTAACCATGGTTTTACTACAAATAAAAACAAAACAATTCCTATAGTTAAACCATGGTAACCACAAATTAACCATGGGTTTGCTACACTAACCATAGTAGTAACATTGTGGGATTACAAATGGTAATCAATATGCCAAAAAAACATGGTTATTACACTTTTACTATAATAAAACCTTGGTTAATTTTCATAAGGGACTGAGAACTAATCAGAATTCATTAGAATTTAAAGGACTTGTGCATTTAAACAGCAGACAAAATTGCGGAGAAGCTCTGCACAGAAAACAGAGTAACATAATTACCTCAGGTATCCAGCGCTAGTTTCGACAATTTTGTCTTGCCTTTATTGAAGTTGCAGTGAAACAGACAATGTGTTGTTTTTATTCCACTACATTAACTATGCTCACTGTTAGATCAGATAGATTACACTAGCTAGACTCACCATTTAGATGCACTCGAAACGTTACATGCTGAGAACATCTGCTGTTTAAATCAGTGTAAATGCAACAAGAACAGGAAAAACTGAAACTGATATTGACTAATACATAAGTCTGAATAAAATTAGTCTTCAAAGCTGATTGTCCCAGCTCTTCTGCTGCCTTAAAGCACAGCTCACATAGAGGTCACTTTCTGCGCAGGAGACTTTTTCACTAATTTCCAGATCACACAGATTCCTATTGAAATTACTGGATTTCATCTGCAAAGTTTTGCCAAACAACAGTAAATGTGACCTTTTCTCTCCCAGCACCACCTTCTGTCTAATTAGCGTTAATACCCGCATAACCGGTTTGAATGCGGGTACCTAACCGCTGTGTGAAAATTATTCTTGCAAGTCTAACGACACTGTACCATGATCATGGAATTTACATTTTTATTTTATTCTACATTTCCATTAATTTAAATTCACCCCAACATTGTGATAAATGTGAATGCGGACTGACATTATCACGCTTTTAAAAGGACAGAAAAGCATAATAAAAGTAACATTCTTCTGAAGCCATTTAAATTCTTTGTGTGGAAACAAATCCAAGTAATCCTTTAATAAAAATGCAGTTTGTGATGACAGAATACTTTTTAGGATGACCCAACCCTTTAATACAATGACACTGACTTCTGCCCTGGCCAGATTTAATGAATCTTTTTATTTCATTTCTTAGAGCTCCCCTGTTCCTGCTAGTTTTGTGGAGTACACCATTCAGGAATGCTCAGTCGCTCCATTCCCTGAGGTTCTGTGTGAGCCAGGACATGAAGGTAAAGAGGTGAGTTGCTGCCAACGGCCATTACGTCCATGTAAATTGGATCCCATGTGAATGACATAACATCTACCACTATTAACATTTTCTATGTTATTTTTCTCACACCATAAAAATTTTATGTGATGAAGTGTTCCCTAATTTGCTAAATTGTCTGTTTTCATTTCAGCCTGTTGGGTTCTGTGTCGGGGAGGTTTTTGGCCACGGCCAGCAAGATGTGAAGGTGTCCTGTGAAATATTTCACCCACAGGTACCCTAAATATCCATATTTGCTTCTCAGGCTTTTTCTCCAGGTCACACTCTGGAAAGTGAGAACTTTCCAGCTCTAAAAGCCAGATGACTAAGGTAAATCAACACCTCAATGTAACAGAAGGAAACTGAGCCAAACCCAGTAGAGCTGATCTGAATCCCCCTGTGCACTTATTATCCTCTCGCTCTAGAAAAGTCTAAATGGAAAGACTAAAATTGACTGTTTTAATTCCTTCCTTTCTTCTTTTGTCCTAGTCGTCTCATGCTGATTTCTTCAAATCATGTCAGCATCAATTACACACCACATGCACATCCCTTTGCTCTTAATTAACTGTTTTGTTGCATCAATGCTAAAAAAATACTTCCTGTCTTGTCTAGTAAAACAGTTATTTTTTTCTGTTTTCCAAGTTATTTTGACAGGAATATTATACTGTAGGAACTTTCCAGGAGGACTTGAAGGCAATATCATATCTTATTGCTCCATCTGATTATTCTTAGAGATAGGAAAAAAAGATTAGATACATCTCCAATTTAAAGCAGGAAGTGTGAAGTTTCGGCACCACTCGCAAGCAAATGGTGAAATAATGAAAAAATTATTCCACTGTTTTCTTTAAACAACGTTTTGTTTTATGCTGAGAAAACATTAGCGTTATTTATCATTAGAAAATTTCCCTAAAATATGTTGGAAAAAAGTCTATATAATATATTAGTATAATAATATAATAATAATAATAATAATGTAGCAAACATCCACTCTTTACAACCTCTCATAAGAATCAGTTGTTTCATAATCAGTCTACACTGCTTGTGATATATGTTTGCTTTTTGCATGAAGCCAGTCAGAAAAAATACTTTTTTCCATTATTTTGTGACACAGTACATTGCATTTTTTCATCTCACCGCATTATAATTTTTACTGTAGGACCCATTTCTCAATACTCAGTACATTACTTTTTCAAACCTCTTCACACATTAAGCACAACAGCAGCTATGTGGCTAAACTGTGGATCCATTTTCCATTGCTTTGGCATAAAATTAATTCGGTGGCTACATCTTTCAAATTACATGAAATCTCACTTAGACACAAACATTGCCAAAGCTCTATATACCTATAGGCCAAATACAGTACTTTTCAGCCACAAAACTGTTAAACGTAAGCATAAACCCAACATAATACAAAGCTGATTAAGCAATTTGCTACATTTCTACAGTAATACCAAATCTAAAAAATGAAATGCTATCAAACTGTTAGATGTAGCCAAACACAGGTGTAGGCCTCAGTCTTTCAGTTTCATTATCATCTTTACAACAGGGGATACTTGCAGGAGGAATAAGTTTGTGCTGGATTGTACTGTCATTCTTGTTTTGTGAAGACATTTTACCAAAGAAAATAATCTCTAACTTTACCTGCACAGCAAAATCCTCAGTGTTAAAAAAGTAATGTTACACACACAGAAGAGGCGGAGCTTCTGGTGGCACATATATTGTTTTATTGCTGAAATACTCTGTAAAACACAAAAACAGTGCAAGAAATTAGTTATCATTGAATCTTGTTTCAGTGACTGGCAGTGTGACTTCTTCATATATAAATGAAGCTCCCTGCCCTGCGGCTCATTATCGCCCCTAGCGTCACCCGCCAGCGTATACAGGTCTAGGTGATGTTCAAATTGGCATAATTACACAGTACTTTATGCAAAGAAAATAATAATAATTGAAAGTAAACACCCTCCTATTTAATAAATGATAACTAATAATGCTAATAATAAACAATATATACATATGATTACTTGAGCATATACCACTACATCAACACTCCGAATGAAGATTACACATTGAATGAATTCAGTTATTCAAGCCATTATATGTTAATTATGTCTTTATTAAAACATAACCAACACCTGATCGCATTTTTTCTTTGCACACTATTGTGACAATCAAATGCATTTCTAAAGTTTTAAAGTTAAGGGTAAAGAGCCCAACTAAAACAAACACTGACCTTGATAATGGTAACTCAAACAAAAGTAAAACATCAACATCTAATGTCATTGGGCCTTATTCATGAAACATTCGTAAATATAGGAGTAAATTCTGAGTAATTTGCGCGTAAAACGGACCTTTCCGAAAACTCTCCTCTGGATTCACAAACGCTTTGTAAACATCAGATTTGATAGTTAAACATCATTCGTAAATAGGGCGTGCATGCACGCTCATTCACAATTAGCATACACTCTTAAAAATAAAAGAGGTGGCTTCAAAGGTTTCACAGTTGATGCCATAGAAGAACCATTTTTGGGTTCCACAAAGAACCATTCAGTCAAAGGTTCTTTAAAGAACCATCTCTTTCTTACCTTTTTATAATCTGAAGAACCTTCTTTAGCCACAAAGAGCCTTTTGTGAAACAGAAAGGTTCTTCAGATGTTAAAGGTTCTTGATGGAACCATTTAGACAAAAAAGTTCTTCTATGGCATCGTGAAGCACCTTTATTTTTAAGAGTGTAGGCCTGATCCCCGCCTATGAATTACAGCTACACAAATTGCGTGTCCAGGAAAGCAGTGTAATATTCTGGTCTACTTTCTCAGGTTTGGCTCCAGTATATTGCAATATAAATGTATAAATGCATAAAAACACTAATAGGACATATGCCTAACAATAAATATTCAATTAATGTGTCCTTTAAAGTGTTTTTAGCCAGCTGAAAAATGTCAGACACTCTTCTTAAAACGCTTGAGAACGCTTTGGTAGCACAGCGTTTTTCCAGACGCTTTGGTTGCTATGATAAGAAATATCCTCGGCAGTAACGTATTACTAGCATCTCATTTTGAAGAATATTACTGAATATAAAAATGCAGTAACCAGCAATATTAACTTCTCTATTGTTGTTCAGTTGTAGTAAAAGTAGTATGATTGGTCGGTGTAGCCTAGTATTTGTCCCGCCCCTCCTCCATTGATTGGATGGCTGGGTAAAAAGTTACAGTGACAAGCGCTGCCTTTTAATCTTACCCAAAGCTAAACAGTTTATCAACTCCCAGCTACAAAACAAAAGCAGAGCAAACGAACTTGTAAAATATTATGATGGCAGTGCATCAAAATTCAGTGTCTTCAGTTTGCCAAAAAGAACATGGACCGTTTTATGCACCATTTACACGTGGTAGGGAGCATGTGTACATTTCTTTCGTACCGACTAACATTTTGAAAATACAAACACTTTCATGAATCCGAAAATTTACGTCAGAACAGCTTTACGAACGATTTACATAAAAATGAGTTTTTAATGAATGAGGCCCAATCTGTTTAGTAATGTGTGAAGTTGGTGATGCTGTTTGTGGAGATGATTAATCATCTTCTGCTGAGATATTGAGAGATTTAATGTCTTCTTTTATCTTGCGGTGATTTAATCTATAGCCCAATTCGGACGGTAATTGTTTCTCAGGGGGGCGTAAATGATTTTCACCATTTACAGTGGGTAGTCTGTGATTTACTTTTAAAAGAACAATACTTCATAACTGCTCCACCACAGCGACTGGGAGCAGAAAAAGAAGAAAAGCACGAAAACATTCGACCTACTAAATGGGGGGGGGGGGGGGGTCTTTCTTATGGCCGCGCAGGTATGCAATACAATTTAAAATGGGATTATAAACAGATATATATATACTATAAAAATCGCGTATATTATATACAACTATGCGCAGCTATTTTTCCTATTTTTCAAAAGAGATTTAAATAAGCCGAGCGCGTTCCCGGGTTCGTAGGATCACAGAACTCGCTCCTCCACTGTGAATAAATCGCCATCCGAATCCACAAGTTTTATCACTGTGGTGATATGTACATTTATTTTTACATACGTCCATTTGAGAGTCAATTACCGTCCCAAGCTTTAGTCTGTGTTTGTTGGATGACAAGCTTAGCTAGTTATACAAAGTGTGGTAGTTTTAGTGCGTTTTGGATGTGAAATTTACTGCTGAAAGTTGGTAAAGGCAAACTGTGTGAAGAGTTTTTTTTTTGTTTTTTTTAAGTGACCAAAGTACAAAGAAATGTTTCTTAAGCCTTAAACACACTGCACGATTTTCAGCTGTCCCGAAAAGATTGGCATTGTAAAACGATCGTGGCGATTTCTGTGATCATGGCTCCTAATCGATGGTCCTGTGTCGTACAGTGAAAGAGGTTCAAAGACGGCCGTTGTCACGGTCTTGCAACCAAAGATAGCCTACGATACAGCATGACCATCGCACAGTGTGTTTGCTGGTACGATCCACGTTTACAGACCAACCAATAAAAATGCGACATGGCGCTAAAACATAAAACTTCTTACCTCAAGCACTTATCCTTTCCTCTTTCGCCGCTTCCACTTTTTTTCAGCACACATAAAAAATACAGCTGCCAGTGTGATTTATCATGCTCTTTTTGTTTAGCACTAGCGCATACTGATGACGTTTTATTCTTCTACAGTAATGTGCGTCCTAGCGTATGAGTCCATCGTCCACACACGTCTTAGCCAAGTTTATTCGATCCATGTCGCACAGTGTGACATGCAGTGATCTTATAGGATTGCTAAAATCATGCAGTGTGTTTTGGGCTTTAGCGAGTGTCTTGACTAATAAGAGTTATTTGTTTCGTAATCAGACTACACTGCTTGCGCTGTATGCACTGTATGTTTTTGCGAGGATGGGAACATTCTAAAACACTTAACGTGAAAAATGCTTAACGTGGATTAATGCATTAAAACTGTATTTTAAAGGATCCAAACTCAGTAAACAGACAAGCAGATGAGCCCAGAATGTGAAGGCAATGCGTTTAATTGCGTGTTAAGCTTTTTGCTCCCACGTCACAAGGGAAACACTTAACGTGGCTTAATGCGTTAAGACAGTGCTTTTAAATGACCAACCTCAGTAAACACATTAGAAAAGGCCTACTGCAAGACAAACAGATTGAGGTCCCGAAAAGAACGCAATGCTTTAATTACCTGTTTAAGCGTTTTGGAAACATAAAAGAAACAGTAAATGCTAATCTTCTAATTAAAACGCATTGCATTCTTATTCTGGACCTCGCTGCTGTGTCTGTATATCTTCTGCTTTATTAATAATGTGTTTATTGAGTTTGGTTGTTTAAAACCTGTTTTATGCATTAACCACGTTAATTTTTCTTATGGGAGGAAAATGCTTAATTCTTAATTTACAGCGTAGCAATTCTTATTCTGACTCATCTGCTTTCGTATATAGTACTGCTTCTATTATATTGTTTGTTTGAGTTTGGTCGTTTAAAAACACTGTTTTAATGCATTAAGCCACGTTAAGCATTTTTCACGTTATAGCCACGTTAATCGTTTTAAAATCTCCCCGAGGAGGTCACTCAGCACTTTGTCACTGATTCACAGGTGCATGCTGTCACTCCAACACAGCAAGAGGACAAGTTTTCCAAAACTACAACCCACAGCGCTCATATTCCTCATGGCCATAAGCCATCATTCCCAGATGTTGGAGCAGTAACACCTAGGCTAGCTGACCCCGTGTATCAGGCCATCCCTACAGGACCCGGATCACTCCCAGCATTAGACTCCACCATTCCCACCTCTTCCAGCGAATCCACTGAATCTGCCGAGTCCGACTCATCCGAGGAAGCAGGCGGCTCTGTTCGTGCCGTCAAACCTCCGCTGAACTTCCGTTATGTGCCACGCCGTCAGAGGAGGCAGATACCCACAAGCACCGCACCTCCTCATTCACCTATGTTCCTGAGCATCTTTCCCAGCGTCCCGTCTCCGTTCCGCTCCTGTCCGGGGGTCTCTCGCTACACCACCGTCTAGAGAGCCTTTAGTCACAACATTTACAATTCAGGTCAATGGAATAATTTGAAAAAGGTCTCAGATGTGTAATTTATAAAGTGTTCAGATCAAATGTGATACTTAACGGTTCTCTTATAAAGCCTTGTCAAAACCAGCAAATACATATTTTATTCTACGTTCTTTGAAACTTATTGCAAATCTCTTTAAACCGCTGATAATGTTATATATTGATATTATGATAATGCTAATAGCAATTATGCACAAAATACAAACATGGGTCATTGACAGGAAATGGTGATGTATATGTACCAAATGAAGCTGAACTCAGTTATATTTGAGAACCTTTCAAATAAACCATTAATTTTATTAGTTTGTCTTTTTATCAGAATATCAATTTTCACATGCACCACTGTTACATTTTAATGTTATACTGAAAAAAAAAAAAAAGATACCTAAATGTATATACCATTTGTTAAATTAAAATGCCTTATCAATGCTTTTTTTTTTTTTTTACTTTTCAAACCACTTTTAAACTTTTAACAATTTTTTTTTTTAAATTTAATATATTAATTAATATTAGTATTATAAAATATTCTTTTTTATATATATTTATACTATTGTTTTTTACACCCTCTAGCTGTCCTGTTCTTATCTTGTATGTCTATTAAGGTTTTACAACAACAACAACAAAAACATGATGTGTCAATTAGGTACTTTTATTTTTTATATCATTGCAGCAAATTGTAGCAAAAATCAAGTGTGTAGCGTCAGTTCTGGCAGACACGTCAGTCAAGCTCGCGTCAGCTGATAATCAGGTGATCCACGCCATCCAGTAGGGCTACACTTTCGATTAGACGCGTCTTTTAAATACACCTACAGCCATTCAGAGCTGATTGATCGCTGCGCTGCACTTGTCATAAGCTAAGCCTGCTGCTAATTAATGGAGTCAGGCTTCATCTAAAACTTTGCGATTTCAGTACGATTATTACTTCTATTGCCCTTATTTTTTTCGCTCGCACTCCCAATGTCAGCTTTGGTTTCATCCGATGATTAGCCCCCGGTTTCTCCGGATGAGGCTTCTGAGCCAGAACAAAGCCTCCGGATTGTGAGACGAAGCTCATGTCTTGCCAGCAAAGGACCCTTGCCAACAATTTCTGATTGGCCAACTAAGAGAATCATCACAACCTTGTACAGCCTTAACATTCAAGCTCCCGTCGGAGTCACTCACAAAGAACTTTTCCAGTACTTTCTTGCCAAGGTAGAGGACCCAAATCCAGAAAAGCTACTTCCAAAAGGAAAAACACCCGCCCAAACAGCGCACCTCCAACTAAAAAGACAACTGCGCAAAACCCGTCTCAATCCGCAGAAGAGGATCCAGTATTGTCGGCACTTCAAAACATTCAGCTTTCTATCGCAAACATGGATGCTCGGATTCAAGCTTTGGAACTTCATCAGCCTTCTTCAAGCTCTGCGTCGATCAATATGCCAGGCCCTTCTACCGATGTATTCTGACAAATTCTGCAATTGACTCACGCCGCACAGGTCTCTGGCAACTGCTAATCCAGCTCCTTCTGGAATCATTCTTCCCTCCTGCCGCTGCAATATGTCCTCAGCTACGAGCTCAAATCCTTGCAGGTAACGACATTTTATTTTTACAATTTAGTAAAAATCCTGCTTTGCTCTGATGTTCATGACAATCGGATAGCAGTGTCTGTAGAGACGTAATCTGCGAGTCATTTCCTGAGCGCAGGCAAGAGTTTGACACCAATTTGAGTATTATTTCAGATCTGTCTATGACATACGGAGGCACACTTTTTTATGAGTATCATAAGTGTACATCCAAAGATTTAATCAAAGGATTGACTGGTCTGTCATTGATCTAGCCTTGATTAGCAGGCATTTTACAGGTCATCGAGCTCTGTCTTGCTCCTTATGCGGGTCTATTACCCATACTATTTCACTATGCTCAAGAGCTGCCCAGTCGTCGTCTTCCCCACCAGATGGACACAACAAAAATAAGGGCAAGGTGACATACACCCCACTGTGCTATAACTTCAATGAAAATGTATGTAAATACACTAATTGTAAATTCATTCATGCTTGCAGCTATTGCGGAGACAGTCATCCGAAATCCATCTGCCCTCGCAGAGCTTGAGCTTTGAAAAATAAAAAATAAAAATATCAACGCCTGTCAATGTACCAGAGCTTCACAAAGCACTGAGAAGACATCCTGATCGTTGTTTTGGGATTATTTATTAACTGGTCTCATGCACAGGTTTTTGGCTGGTTTAACTCTTCTTCCTAAAATGTCCCATATTTGTAATAACCTTCAGTCTGCTCTTCAGGAACCGAACGTAGTCGATAGCTTGCTGGCAAAAGAATATATGATCGGTCCATTTGACAGCTCCCCTTTTTCTATATTCAGAATTAATCCATTAGGAGTCGCAACCAGAAAATATTCAGGGAAAAAGCGACTAATCGATTTGTCATCCCCTCACGATAACGAATCAATACCAAGTTATAATAATTTGAATCCTCTAGAGTTCTTTTCCTTGTTCTACGCCTGAATAGATAACGCTATTAAGTGTAACGGAGGCGACGAGACGAGAGACGTGCGGATCCATTTGCAGGCTTATATTAAACAGAGACATGGTCATAACAGGCATGGGTCAAACAGTGGCAAACAGGTATATTTCAGGCAAGACAAAGAGTATTCCCTGGGCAAGCGTGGGTCTACGATTGGCGAACAATATCCAGAGGGCTTGACACGAGGGGTTATCCAATAACACGAGCAATAGTCCAGGCGAGGTGTAAACACAGTCCGAAACAGCAGGCAAAGTGTTAATCCAAGATACACAGGCAGAAGATCAGGAAACAGACAACAAGGCAACACGAAATTACTAGACTTAGACTAGAACTAGAAACAGAAACTTGGAATGGCTCCATAATGTAGCTATCGCTAGAAGAGTGATATACACCAAAACAATACTTGGCAGTGAGAGAGAGGAAGTCCATGGCTTATAAAGCGTGTCTCATTGGATGCAGCTGTGTGTGTGTAATCAGTGCAATGGATGATGGGAAATGCAGTCCAGGGTGATGTGTAACAGTCTGTGTGGTGTGAGAGTCAATGTAACGGGAGATCCCCAAGGCAGAGCAGAAGCCCACCAGGGTGGAGCAAAGGACTCATGATGCAGCTGTGACATACGGAGCATTGTTGTGGCCGCCTTTTGGAACGGGGCTCCGCGTCGCCACCATTAGTTGCAGCTCGGTCGGCCGCCATTTCACTAGCTGTTGATCACCGGATGAGCGATCAGTAACTCCGAATAGTCCCTGAAGTTTTTGGTCTGACTAATCTCGCGTCGCCCATTACATCTCCGCACAGATCTCCCATTACATTGACTCTCACCCCCGATCGGTGTGGATATCACGTTCCATTCTCCGCGACACCCACAGTGAATGTAGAGCCAACAGTCAACAAAGCAAGTCCAAAACAACAACTCATTGACGCACGCGGACCCTAAAGCTCAAATCGTAGAGGTTAATAAGTCCATCACAAAAAACTCGTCTTGTGGGGGTTGTACACGGTCAATGTAATGGGAGAGCGATCTCTGGTGGCAATCGGCCGGAAGGCCACGGACCGGATTCGTGACATTAAGTTAATTAAAATAGCCGGTAAAGGCACTTGGTAGGAAAAGCACATATAGTCGATGCATTCAAAGCTATGCCCCTTCATCCATCTCAATGGCACTTGTTTGGCATTCGCTGGCGAAATTTGTTTTATTTCTTAGTCAAACTCATTTTTGGCTGTCGTAGCAGCCCTCGTATTTTCGACACATTATCAGAGGCTCTATGTTGGATACTTCTAAATAATAACAAATTGCCTTTTGTGCTTCATCTTCTAGATTATTTTCTAGTCATCGACTACCCTAATTCCAATAATTGTATCAATACATTAAAAGAAACCTTTTCCAAATTAGGTATTCCTCTCTCCAAAGAGAAAACAATCGGGCCGTCTAATGTTATTAATTTCTCGGTATTACTCTCAATTCAGATCTTATGCAAGCTTCCTTGCATACCGAGAAACTTGAAAGAATTCGAGCAGTAATTAAAGATTTCACAGGACGTATTTGGGTTTCAGAAAGGGAATTGCTCTCTCTTTTAGGCCATTTCAATTTCACCATTCACATTATTCCTCAAGGTCGCTCATTTATATCAAGGCTACTCAATCTCGCAAAAACAACGATAAACTACATGATCTCATTCAATTAGATATCGGTTGCCGCTCCGAACTACGCTTCTGGTCCATTTTTTGCGATAAGTGGAACAGAATTTCCTTTTTCTGTAATGATTACTTTGAAACTTCTGTTGATCTCAAATTCTAAACAGACGCAACACCTTCTGTCGGATACAATGTTTTTTTCAATAACGAATGGTTCGCAAATATTTGGCCCTCCAAATTGCTCAATTTACCTCATAATATTTAATCTACAGCTTTGCTAGAATTATATCCAGTAATAGTAGCCTGCTTACTATGGGGTAATCAATGGTCAAAGAAAAACATGGTCTAACTATAACGAGGCCACTGTGCACATCATGTGTGCATTCATAGCCCATTGTCGCATTTTTCAAAAACTGCAATCATCATCTATTAAAAGCCAAGATTCAGGAATTCAGTTTCATCTAAGATGTCTAGACCCCTCAGTCTGCAGTCTATTGGGAAATCCCTCTGTGCGCCGCCTTCTAGATGGCATCAAAAAGGAATCTTCAAAAGGCAAAGATAAATGTCTTCCTCTCACGCTTTCTCTAGTTCAAAAAATGGTGCAAAAATTAAGACAAGGGTGTTTTAATAATTTTGTGGACACACACTTGGAGGCTGTTTTTCTTTCTGCCTTTTACGGCTTTTTTAGGTAGGGGAATTCACTACTCATAGTTTTATATTTGACCCTGCATGCAATCTCACTGTATCTGATGTTTCATTTGGAAATGGAAAAAGTTGTCCAATCACAGTTACTTCCATTTTTAAATTCGACTCTGGTATTTGAACCATTTCAATCAGGTTTTACAACCTATCATAGCACTGAAACGGCTTTGCTAAAAGAGATGAATGATTTGCTACTTGCGGTTGACTGTGGTGAAAATGCAGTTTTGATTTTGATGGATTTAAGTGCCGCTTTTGACACCCCCCAAAAAAAAAAAAAAACAGAGATCATAATCCTTGTCAGCCTGACACTGTAGGTATAAGGAACAGCATTATCTGGTAAGTCATATCTTAATACAGGAATTTCAGTGGCTATCATGTCTTACCGATTGACCGATCAGTTCTCCTGTGGGGGTCCTCAAGGTTTCCATTCTGGGGACATATTTGTAACCTGGAAAATGCTTCAACTGGTAATATCATTAGGAAATATAATAACTCTTTCCATTTCTATGCTGAGATTCTCAGTGATACGTTCATAGAAATCTAAACATTCCTCTGCAGTATTTGGACTGTTGAAGGGACATTAATCTGGATGGCGATTAATTTCCTCCAGCTAAATAATGAAAAAACTGAGGTGATTATTTTTGGTCCATCAGAAACTACGAAAGCCCTAAGTTAGAAATTAGAAAAGTCTCACCCATATGTTAAGTCACAAGGCACAACATTATAGGGTGTTATGAATCTAGATTTGCTGAAAAAGCAGATTAGCTCAGTTGTTCAAAACAGATTTCTAGTACGTAAACAACCCTTGACTTCAGAATTTTGAAAAATGTATTCTCATTTATAACATCACGATGGACTACTGAAAGTCCTTTAGAGGCCTTTTCCCAATCTTCACTGGCTGTTGCAGTATGGTCCAGAACGCAGCAAAGCAAGATGTAATGGTGCAAAAAAATGTGATTAATAATCACTTCCAATTTTAGCTCGCTACTGGCTTCCTGTCCCTTCGATTCAATTTCAAATTTTGTTGATTGTTTGTAAAGCACTCAATGGACAAGCATAATACCTTATCTCATCTAATCTGCCCTATACGTCCCTCAGATCTGCGAATAAAGCTATTTTAGTGTCCCACGGTTAAGGATTATTTAAAATGGACAGAGCTTGCAGTAGCTGCTCAAGGTTATGGAATCAGTTTGCCACCTGGAATTAAAGTATAAGATATTTCGTCCTTTTTTGACCCACCTCATCTAAACGCTCTGTTTGAATTGATTGTAGACTCAGAAGTAAACTCCCACTGCTGTGATTGGCTAATAGTTGTTGGGTTGGACAGTCTCTCCTTCAACAGATGGACGCAAGTAGTATTACGATCCAGTTAGGTAATCTTTTTTGATGAGACTTGACATTTGACCGCCCCCGTAGGGGTTTAACCTTACTGCCCTTTTTATATGGACAGTGATTAACCTGTGACTCCGCAATGAAGTAGGTTATTGTCCTTTAGTTCAGAGAACGCTCTTTCCCCCCCCATGAATCTGTTTAAGAACATATCCGTAGAGGATCTAATAACCAGGGGACCTATTAAATGAATTAGGATATTATCCTTTTAATGTTCACGGAGGTCAAAAGCCATCTGGCTCTAGGCTATCTCGGGAGGACATCTTAACTGTGACCTCCACATGAATTAGGTATGCCTTTAATGGTCAGCAGATGTTTAATGGACATCTGTTGGTACCCCATATCCGGGAGGGGACAAAACTTAACTGTGCCCGCATCATTGAATTAGGTCTAGGTTCCTTATGATCAGCGGAGGGGTTTTGAATAATGTGTCACACCATAATAGCCCACGATCTCCATGGTTGAAGAAGCGTCATGTTTGAACCGACCTCGCCGGGGCAGCTAGGCCCACTGTCTTCGTAGCAGGGGGTGTTCCATAGCCTACTTATAAATAGAGCAGGCCTGTCGTGGAAAATCAGAAAAAGAGCTGATAAATGAGAAAAAAACACAAAATAATAGATAATAATTATCTCTTTCACACACACCACCACACACAACCACAAACACACAACACACACACACAAAGGCGCTCAGGCATCCTATAGGCCCTGCTTGTTTAAGTCCAGACAAAGGACGTGTATGTGCCACAATCTCTGGTCACTTTAACACAAGGTCTCTGTGCGTTTGCGACCACCGGACGTTGGTCAGATATTGGGCTCAGGATTGCGAGAGATTTGTCAAGGTTCTTGAAGATACTTAAAAAACACAGCGACAACTGTTCAAGCATTGAATTGCTTATAGAAGCCTCACACACATATGCGAACATAAGACTTCTTTGTCTGTCTAAAGCCGAGCAGATGCAAGCGACCCCAGTGTCACCATTATGTTGCCTCAGGATATGAGAGATATTTCTGAGCATTCAATAGCAGAAAATATCAGAGCTATCTCCGCCCATACTTCAGCTCTGGAGCATATAAATTGCTTGGCACTATTCCAAAAATCATTCAGCTTTGAACAAACTTCCATCAGTTTCAAACAATTGCTCTACAACTTGTTCAGCAATATTCAAGATGGCACAGGAACGTCATAGTAAGTACAAATTTTAAAAATTAATTTATGCTTTTAAGAATGTAAAAAATCTACAGCTGATTACAATTGATAAATAGGCTTATAATTTCACAGATGTGCAAAGACAATATGGTGTGGAATATTCTGCATTCGACTAAATAGATCATTTTGGTAATTAATGTTTCTATATATTCCTAATATATATATTTAGGTATTCATTATTAACTTACTTTTATTGGTGACTTTTAGCAAGAGCTGCATTAGTCGACGTCTGCGGAGAAGGTGAGTTATTTATATCTATGTGCTATTAATAAACTGCAATATTATATTTATCTTATTTTATATAGATGTATTTTAATTCCTAGAATTTTTGGAGCTTATAACTCAGCCAGGATTTGGTCCGTCGCAACCAGAGGTAAACGTCATCCAGGAGAGCCGTCGTGTGGAAAACGTCATCCAGGAGAGCCGGAAGAGGTGTAACACCGATGACGCAGAAGCCCCCAGCACGTCAACACGAACAACCGCAGCGAGACCGGCAAAATGTCTTAAAATAGCGATCGTTTCTCCAGTAATAAGGCCCGACGATGGAGATTCGAACGCATCATTGAGCGGTAAGTTTTATTATATTGCCATAGTTCGTAATTTTTTAAGTATGAGCGATCGTTTAACATCATGCTGCTATCATGGACCCATGCGCTAACTCAGCTGGCTACGACAGTAGACCAGTGCTGGGTGACAGAATACAGAGATCGGATGCTATCGATTGACACCATAAAATAAGGTTTATTTTATTTATTTATTTATTTTAAAACTTTATTCGCGGTTCTTGACTGTGTTGCATATCATTTTGCTATTGTCACACGGTCCGAAAAACGGGTTTGTAACACAGGGAGATAGTGATAGCAAACATCAGTTCAAAAACAAAGATTTTATTTTGTTATAACATTATATAGTGAATAGTAATAATATATGATTTCACAAATATCCTGTTTGAAAAATTGTTTACATAAAATGAGTAAACACACTGACTGTTTTTTATATTGAGGTATTAAATTAATTTAAATCATATTTATTGGTGATTTTTAAAATAATTAGTTTTAACCTATGCATGTTTTTTTATTTATAAAAATGTAAACCTGTAAACAAAGTAAAGATATGAAAATTATATTCCAAAATTATTCTGTATTCAGGAGTTTAACCCTTTAACTGCTGTAGTCTCAGGAGGTTAACCCTTTAACTGCAGAGACAATTGTCATAGCACGTTTTAAACAGTATCATCTTTATCATTTGGTTTATTCATAATTTGATAATTATTTATTCAAAATATTTTGGTTTATTTAAATATTAATTAGTGTTTTATCATTCACTTATTTTATTCATAATAATACCTTTTATTTATTTAGCTTTTCGGCTACAAGATATTTTACATTTATTTAGTAATTTATTTAGTAGAAGTACCGCCCGTATTACGTTTTATTTTCCCATAATCCTGTTATTGTTTTTCAGACGTGGAACGTGAAGACTTGGATGATGTCGATCTCTGGTCAAACACACAAGTACGTGAGTGGGACGGAGTGACATTTAGCAGTGAGCGAGACAATGAGAGCGAGACGGTAAGGAGTCAGACACCGTATGCATGGAGTGAAGAAGAAGAAGAAGAAGAAGAAGCAGCAGCATCAGCATCGATCGTGGATGCGGATGCAGAAACGGTTGGTGATGAACTCAGGTCGGCGAGCCTAAGGCACGAGGTACTCCTTCATGAAATAATTAATAAATTGGACAATATCGACCTAGCCACGAATGCGAATCAAATTGACAACGTGACGAACGGGTTACGTCAATTGAGAACAACGGTTCACGAAAGCTTTGAGACAGTTCACGACACGCTTCGCGAGCTGTTGCGTGAGAGGAGACTTTTGGTGGATCTTGTCGCCAATCTAAATCACTTTATAATGAGGAGATAACTGCTCTATAACGTTTTTATTGTTGCTGATTTTAATGATGTAAACACCAGCAATTTTTAATGTTGACGATTTGTTATTATCAGTATTAGACTATAATTTTGACGATATCTGCACAGTGCTATTTCATGTTAATCTCGTAGCCAATTCCATTATTAAGGATGTATGTTTTTTTATATTTTCTTTTTATTTGTTTGTAATCATTTTGTATCACCGTATGATTTAAACTTTTGTTACCTTTTGTCTGTAATCATTTTGATCTTATCACCGTATGGTTTAAACATTTGTTACCTTTTGTCTTTAATCAGTTTGATGTTACCAGTGTATGGTTTAAACTCTGTTGTCTTTATAAATAAGTAGTTATATTTTTTGTCTGTAATAATTTTAAAAATGAATGCCAGAGATCTAGACAGAGACAAAGCTCTTTCTGACATGCTACATAGTATAATTGATTTGCAAATACAAAATGCTCCTGATAATATGACGCTATGCGATAGATTACAACAAATGATAAGTTCGCACCCAGATGTGATAGGGCCATTTCCTAATTACACTATGCTAAATGCTTGTTATTTGCAACAAATAGAAATGGACCAGACCCTAAATTTGAATTTGTGCGATATGTTACAGATCATGTTAGAAGAGCACAACCAGCTGTTACAACAAAACAATGTCCAAAACGATGGCGCATTAACAGATTCCGACTCTACACCTGCCGGTGCTATGCATTCATCAACTACCACTTCTGCTACCGAACGTTCATCGCCTAGAAGAACCGCACCCCCTGCAGGTAATAACGATGCCGAGCAACCTCTGACTAGCCGTGTCGAGGCCGCTTCTGATTCCGAGCGACCCTCAACTAGCAGAACAGCGGACCCTGCCGGTACAACTCGGGCGATCATCGATGCAGCGATACGTAATGGCGGTACCGTAAACGGCTTTTGTGTTTTACCGCGACCGCGTTTTAACAGCGTGGATTTACGTAGGACTATGAATATGCGGGAGATCATGTCTACAGATTTACTTAGGCAGTAACTTTAATCATTACGTCCTTACTGATGCAGCAATCTGGGCGTCGCCATGGCTGAAATAGTGTCATTTGCCCGACAGATCGGAGGTGATGCTAGCGTAATCAACTTGGTTATGACGGCCCCTAGCCTTAATTCGTCCGTTAACGCCGTTTTAACCCCCGGAAATAATTATGACGTTAATCTATTTACAGAACAAATCGAAAAAATTTTACAAAGCAATGAAAGGCTGATGGTTGATGATGCGGTTGAAATTGAAGCTAATGTAGCCATGAATAGACAAGGAGGCGGACGGCGTAAACTCACAGAACTGGCTTTGGACCAGGTTATCAAAAGAAAAAAGATGAGTCTATTCAATCCTGTAAATTCTGGTAATAAAATATGTTTGGCTATCTGCCTGGCCCATTTTCTTGATCCCCAATTACCCGAGAGCGAATTGGAAAGTTATGTGGCCGTTATCCAAAACAACGCCGGGTTCACTAGTCAAGATCCGATAGGTCTTCATGACATAGCTAAGTTTGAAAATCTGCTAGGCGTCAAAATCGTCGTTTTTTACAGGTCGAACGATGGGGAACGTTCAAAAATCAGGAGGAGCCTCATCCGAAAACAATATGCCTTTACTTGCACGACGAGCATTACTATATAATATTGAATTTGACAGCGTTCATCGGTACAGGTTATGTATGTGAATTTTGCTTTAAAGGGTACTCAAGCCGCAGAAATCACAGTTGTAGACACATTTGCAACATTTGTTTCGACCGAGATTGCTACAAGCACCCTAAAACAGTCATTCACTGCGCCGATTGTCTGCGCTATTGTAAATCGATCTACTGCTACGACATGCATAAGAAGAATCCACCTATGCCTAAGAAAAGTACTTCATGGCGATTTATAAAATATTGGCAAGCTATGTAATAGACGGTAACGAATTACAGGTGCCCGCGACAAACATCGGTCAATGCGCCCCCATCCTTTGCGTTCATGGTCCGCGAGGATCTAGCGGTCCAAGGGTTACATAGATTCGTCATACAACCGCCCAATCTCCCAAGGGTCTAGTCATAAAATATATATTTTATGACTTCGAAACTCGTTATGAAAACGGAAGACACGTCGCTAATTTTGTCTGCGCAATCACTTTTAAAGGCAAGAAATTTGTGGCTGAAGGCCCCGACTGTATAGATCGTCTAATCACCCGGTTCAGACGCCCTCGATACAAAGGATACTGTTTCATAGCCCATTACGCGTCCAGATTCGACTCCTTCCTAATTCTGGAGTATTTTTGCAAAGTAGGGCTTACGGTCGACATCATCATGCAAGGATGTAAATTAATCATTTACGACGAAGCTTTTGCTCAGCGATACACAGACAGTTGCAGTTTCATCCCGATGGCTCTGTCTAAGATGCCCGCCGCTCTAAACCTAATTACGATGGAAAAAGGCTACTTCCCTCATCATTTCAATAGGCGGGAAAATGAGAACTATGTGGGGCCCTACCCCGACAAAAAGTTTTACGGGTATGACAACATGTCAGATAAAGACCAGACCAAGTTTAATGCGTGGTACGGTACTGTTACGGGTAAGGTCTTTCGCTTCAGGGATGAGCTGCGCGAGTACGGAGTGAACGACGTTGTCTTATTGCGGGATGCTTGCATGAAATACCGAGAAGCGTTCATAGACTGTACCGAACTCGATCCGTTCAACTTTACCACTCTCGTGAGCTGTTGTATGGGGGTCTTCAAAACACATTACCTCGACAGAGACACGCTGGCTCTGACGCATAATAACACGTAAGTCCAGCAGAGTAAGACTTACTCAAACGGTTCGATCGAATGGCTGGAATATGTAAAAAAGACCCGAAACGTCGACATTCATCACGCTCTAAACCACGGTGAGATGCAGATCGGTCGTTACTTTTTAGACGGCTACTACGAACAGGA